>QANX01000558.1:21563-47752 GCA_003254975.1 Ochetophila trinervis
AATGTCCTTCCTGATAAATTGTCTATTCAAAATTGTTAGAAATTTAGAGTTACAACTTTCAAGATATGAAAAAAGACAAAATAAGAATAAAAAATAAAAATAAAAATAAAAAGGATAATATAAAATAATTATTAATAACAAGAAAAGGATATCCTGTTGGGACAATTCAGTTATCAATTATCCCAAATGATAAGTGATCTATTCTAAATTCAATACTTGACATTAAAACTCTTTACTCAATTTATCAAAAAATAATTATAATAAAGAAGAATTTGCTTAGGAGACATGAACTCTACCATGCCACATGGGCACTGCTTGATAAGGATAAGAAGGGGAACCATGCATTGAATTGGAATTAGATTGAAAAAAATAAGAAGTTGTACTTCGTCGTATATTAAAAAAATACAAGATATAATTTAGAAAGTATAATCCAATAGGTACTAGGTAGAAAGTTAACTCAAATTCATCAAACCCAAATTAGTTAATTTGAAAAATAAATATCTTGGTAATTAAGTAGATAAGTGCAGTGAAGTCAGCTCCTATGAGGCTTTTGGACTTATCATGGATTGTTTTTTTGTTTTTTCAATGAATTATTGTTGGATAAACGTCCTAAATTAGTCCTCTATATGTGAATACAACAAAAGCCCATGATATGGACAATCAAACTTTATCTTAAAACATTTTTATATGAAATTCTTATATCTCCTATAAAGTACCACACATCTATAGAGCTTGAGAAATGAATTCAAGCCGAGTATAGGTGGAGCATTTTGCCATAAGAGAGCTAGTTTTGCCAGGTTTGTTATTTTTCCATACATGCACTAATAATTTATATTTCTAATCCACTATTCTTTAAAATGAAGGTTTTTTATTTTTCTAATTTTCTTTTTAAAGAAGTTAAGATTGAAGAGTATGTTTTTTTAACTCCATATTATATTATATTATATTATTAACTAGAAAGTTTTATATTTCCCTTTTGACATTTTTATTATTATTGTTTTAGTCTTAAATCCTTGTTATTGCTAAATTAAAACACAATAAATAAAAAATTGCTATATTTTTCTCAAAAAACAACAACGGGAAAGAAAAATAATAAATATGTATTTTTATGTTAAAGAGGAGAAATAGTAAAATACTAAAAAGACAGTGATAAAACACGATTGGAGTGAGCAACGAAAGGTGGAAGAAATAATTTTGTACGAATAATGATATAGTGAGTGGTGGTGGGGGTGTTGTTCCGGTACCTAACGGATGGGCACAGACTTTTGTAAATGATCAAAACGATAAATAGACAGTCCTAGATTGAAATGATAAGCCTTACAAATTAAGATTATGTTTGGCATGGAATTTAAAACTTAGAAGTTGTTTCTGAAAAAAAATTAGATTTTTTTTTTCTGTTTTTTTCATATTTTTTTTTAAATGTTTATAGTTTTCAGAAATTTTTTTAACAAAACCAGCGAAAAATAATTTTTTCAAAAAAAATTTTAAAAAAACATAAAAAAAATCAAAATCAAAACAAAATGTATGCCAGACCTAAATATTTATTATTTATCTAAAAAAAAAAAAGCATTGTTATCAATGAAGAGGTGTGACGTTCGCTATAACCTATAACTACCTCGAAATGGTGTCCTCCATTCAAAACCCTCATCTCCTTCCCCTCAATAACCCAATCATGGCTTCAGGATTCTACAATTAAATATCTGCCACGTGTTACTTCAAATACCAATTATATTTTGTCTATAATAATTAATCTAATAAATACTATTTTGTTTAAAATTTAATGAATCTCCACAAATAAAAAGCTTCATTGTAGAAGTTTCATGATAGAAATCTTGTTTTGCATAATGGCCATTAAAATTTAAATAAATCAATACATCGTTTACAAGAATTAAAAGCCATTGGTGGCCTTTCTGCTAATTATATGCTCATGATTTTAGGGAAGAAAGCCAGCTGATCCAGTATGAAAAAAATACTTTTCAAAACTGTTTTAAAATAAGGTTTGTTTTGATAAATATTTTTTTTTGGCCATTATAAATGACTATAATAATGGTAAATTAAACATTTTTATTTTCATAGGATTTTAGTATTAGATATGATTGAATCCAGAACTTGAAAGATCATCAAATAATAATAATAAACACTATCAATTAGATATTAAACGATAATGTATTTGTGGTACATTTAGAAATGCCACACTGTTATTTTTTTATGAATAAAAAATTATTAGAGAAGTAGAGATTGATGTATTTTCTGTAATTCTGAAAAATAGTAAATCTATATGCATCGACCAATCTGCTAATTTATATCTAGCTATAACGTTTAGTTCAGAATAACAAATTAAGCTTGCAATTGAAAATCCTCAAACTTTGATTTTTTCAGTCAAAAATTAAAATTTTTACCGACCCATCTAACACTACTAAGTGCCACACTGTCATTTTACTTTACCAAAGGATAGAAATCCTTCAAGACTCTAATTGGGCTTGAGATAGGCCAACCCAATGTGCAGAGGAAATGTATTAATGCTGAGTTTGTATATAGCGGTCCAATGTGTTTCACATCGGTAGGGTACATTCAAAGTTGGAAAGTAAAAGGGAAAGAAGAGAGACCGCTAGAAGGAGTTATTAATTGATAGAGACACAGCAAGCCCACATTCAAAAACTCAATCTTCCTTCACTCAAAGACTTTCTGTATTTTTCTTAAATGAAAATGAAATAGAGAAACAATAACAAAATACTTGAATTACAAATGAGGAGACGTGGTGTGAGTAACAGGTAACCGTGGAAACGTGGTGTAAGTAAGACATATCCAAATTGGCCACCTCTTTTAACACTTTGTATCTTCTTGTGTGTGCCAACATTATTAGTCTCATTCTTCAAAAAAATAAAAAATAAAATAAAAACATTATTAGTCTCAACCCTGTGTGTGACAAAACAAGTAAAATTTTGAAAATGCCTATGTCGACCAAAATAATAATAATTTAAATTAAAACATGCCTATCCAAACACCATTGATTTTGTGTGACCAAAATAAAGAACAAGGAAATGCTTTATGGTTAAATATTCCTATACATTATTGAGCAATTATTAGATTTATAGTTTTTAGATTTTGTTTATTGCTGGAAACTTATAAGGTATAAAGTTTCAATTAATATGTTATGATTAATTGTTACTAACTTATTTTAATCAGGTGCAGTCCAGTTCAATTGAAATTCAAAAAATTAAGTTCAAACAGACTACAGTTAGTCTAATAACTGAATTTTGAACCTGATATAAATTGAAAATCCAAAGCTTGGAGCCCAATTAAAAATTTGGGTCGGCTCGAGCTTAAGCCATATAGGATTGGAAAAATTTGGAATAATTTTTTCCAAGCGAATTTGAAAAAGTTTTGAGCTCTTTAACTTTTTTTTTTACATCTTTAATTTTAATTCACTATCAATATATATTATATGAAAAATATTAAATAACTTATTAATAAATTTATTATTTATACACTTATTATTATTATTATTATATTTAATACATTTATTCTTTCAAAATTATTTATATTTATGAAAAAATTTAATGACACGATTGTCCAGTCAGTAGATACCATTTTAAATCATTTGCTGCCATGTATTAAAAATTATTATTTCATCATTTTATATATATTATTTTATTTTTAAAAAGATAAACTCACGCACTTTGATTGTTCTTCCACCATGTGAAGCTTTTTCTCATTTTCCTTTCTTCTTCACTTACCCAAAACTCAGCCACACCCATCTTACCCAAAAAAAATATATATTTGATTTTTCAGAAACTATAATAAAGTTTCCGTTAAAATGAAAAAAAAATGATAGTTTAAACGTTATGTGGGAATATTTATAAAGACCAAACAAAGTCACGGAAGAGATAAAGATAAAAAGAAAAAAACTGAAAATCTATTTCTAGTTTTCTACTAGGAGAAGTCTGTTTTCGCGATACATGATACATTCTGATATTTTTTTTTCCGTAATTAATAAAAGAATGGTGATATGATAATTTTTAACACATGGCAGCAAATGATCTGAAATGGTACATGCTAATCTGGTACTACCTTTTTTTTATATTTATATTTTAATAATATATTAAAAATTTGTTATAAACTAAATAGTATTTATATTATAATATTATCAATCAATAAATACAGAAGTTTTAGAGCATATCCAATGATAATGTAGATTGCTTTAAGTTTATTGCCACATCATAAATATATAAATATTTTAAAAAATAAACTCTCTAATAACTCTGTCTATTAGCTCTGTTAAACTTATGTGGCAAAAAATAAAATAGACACTATCAAATAGACTGTTTACTTTCAGAAAGTCTGTTAGACAGTTTGACTCAATAATTAATTTTTTTTTTATTCTTTTTTAAATTATTTTAAAATTTTAAATACATATAATTTTAAAAAAAAATGACACATAATCTATTACTTTTATTGTAAACAGATTCTATTGGAGACTACTTTTATATATTCACTGTCTATTAAATAGACATTTGCCACATAAGCAATAAAATCTTCTATTCTATGTGCCATTTAGATTCTAATCCACATAACCATTAAAATGCTCTTATAACCTAAGTAAGGTTTGAGGCTTTATCTCGCCGATTTATTACTAGAATCTTATTCAAAAGTGCAAAGAAGTAAAAGAAAATTAACTGAGGGAAATTTTGAAATTTAGTAAACATGGCAATTGAGGGACAGTTGAATGGAAGTGTGTGTGTACCTAGCCATCTCGGATAATGGAAAAGTTTTGTTTCCATGCAGAGATAGTGAAACCGGAACGTGTGGTACTTGGGCGTGTACTTCATCCATTAGTCTATGGCAACCATTTCAACACCTCACCATTTCTTCTGAGTGTCTTCCTGTCTCTTCTCTTACCAGAAAGCTGAAAATCCCAGTTTTCAAGACACAACCAGAAGGAAGGCAAGGAGAAAAGAAAAAAAGTCATGGAAAATGGAAGTTTGAACAATGGAGTACCAGATACAGCTTCAACAACTATCACCATTAAAGGTATTCTTGGGTTGTTAATGGAATCCATTGATGACAGTGATAAGAGGAAATTGATTTCGCTGGGTATTGGTGACCCTACTGCTTATTCATGTTTTCGCACACCAAAAGTTGCTGAGTATGCTGTTGTTGATTCTCTTCAATCTGAAAAGTTCAATGGTTATGCTCCTACTGTTGGTCTTCCTCAAACAAGGAGGTAAAAAAGAAATTGGTGATTTTGGGGATAATTATTATTATTTTTATTTTTATTTACGGACATTGTTAAGCCCTTTTCTCTCTCTAGTAATTCTTCCTGCCTAATTGGGTTTACTGGGCTGTCTTTTCAATTGGGGAATTTTTTATTTTTTATTTTTTGTGTGAGAATGGGATTGAATTTTGAAATCCCAGCCACAAAATTGGGAAAAAAGAATATTCGAACTGGAATAACTTTATAGTTTCAGTTTCCATTTTCAATTTAACATTCTATGTCTTCTGGGTTTGTTAATGGTAAATAGTGTAGTTATTAATTTATTGCTGTCATTGTTAATATTTTCCATATTTACATCTGAGAATAATCTCGAAGTTGTATCTCCTGGTTAAATGGTCCATTCTCTCTATTTAGGAGTTGAAGTTTACGTGGCTAATATGTAACCCCATTTCATTTTCTTTCTTGTAATCTGGTTTTTTCAAGTCCAAAGTAGCCCAGATGTTACAATATAGGTGCGGTCAAAGAAAACAACAATGGCTTAACAGATTTAAAGCAATATTTTGGTATTTTGTTAACTATTTCTATTTCTGGATGCTGTTTTTACGGTGATTCAACATCGCCACCCCTGCTTTGGTGTTCTGTTGCTCTCTTCATCGTTTTGAGCCAAGTCTTTGTGTTGTTGGGCAAGCCTTTTCAGTAACTGTATCATCATTCATCAATTCTCTTGCTAATAAAGTCATATTTGGTTCAACCCAAATCCTCAAACCACATAACTAATTGGAAAACAGTAACAGAATCATGTGCATTTCTGTCCTTGATGATTGTGACAATTTTAAACTCTAGAATTGGTAGATTTTTTTCAGTAATAGTTCTTTACGAGATTAATTAATTTGCTAGAGAAGTAATTGAGCTACTCTCCTTGATTAAAATCTGGTGTTTGATAACAGAACAGCCAATGTAGGTAGCTATATTTGACAAATGGATCTGGTAAACCAAATTAAATGGAGTTGGTCAATATTCATTTGTCTCTTCAATTAAACTAAACAGGGTGTTGCTAGAAGGTGACCAAATAAAGCTCACATGGTATTATTTTCTGTATAACTTGGCATGCTGCATCTTATCAATCATACTATTTAGATGGATCTTTATTGACTGTTTTTTTACTCTATCTTTCCAACAGAGCAATTGCTGAGTATTTATCTCGTGACCTTCCATACAAGTTAACTTCTGATGATGTTTTTATTACGTCTGGCTGCACACAAGCTATTGATGTTGCATTAACAATGCTCGCTCGTCCTGGTGCAAACATTTTGCTTCCAAGGCCAGGCTTTCCCATTTATGAACTTTGTGCTGCTTTTAGACATCTTGAAGTTCGGCATTTTGATCTCCTCCCTGAGAAAGGCTGGGAGGTTGATCTTGATGCCGTTGATTCTCTTGCTGATCAAAATACAGTTGCTATGGTAATTATAAACCCTGGAAATCCTTGTGGAAATGTGTACAGTTATCAGCATTTGGAGAAGGTTAGTGGTCTGGGGTATGCCCGAAAGTCCTAGAAAACTCTGTAAATTGGGAGACTGTATTTCTCTTATTACCAATATCTAAACAAGTAGTTCTATTCTATTGTCTGTGCCATTGCAACTAGATTGCTGAAACTGCAAAGAAGCTTAGAATTCTTGTAATTGCTGATGAAGTTTATGGGCATCTTGCTTTTGGGGGTAATCCGTTTGTGCCTATGGGCGTTTTTGGATCCACTGTTCCTGTTCTTACTCTTGGGTCTCTATCCAAGAGATGGATAGTACCTGGATGGAGACTTGGTTGGTTTGTGACAAGTGATCCAAGTGGCACGTTCAGAAAACCCAAGGTCCTCTCTCTTTCTCTTGAAAGATGTACATCAATTTATCAGTAATCTAACAATAATGGCAATCTATTCTATTACTGCTTTTCATAGTAGCATATCTTTACCAATTTTGGACAGCAAGTATTGTTTAAGTATCACCTTGCAATTCTCAATGATCAACACAGAAGATTGATGATTCAATTGCGTGTGCTGATATATATGGGCTTTAATAGTTTTTATACGGTCATGCTTTCATATTTCCAGAGTTATGTAATCCCATTATATGATGCTAACTCGTTCTACTTTTCTTCTACTCAGACAATTGAGCGTTTTAAGAAATATTTTGATATTTTGGGAGGTCCAGCAACCTTCATTCAGGTTTGTACCTTAATATATTTTGTTCTGAATTAGTAAAGTGTAAGACATAATAGTTTTCTTAATTGGTAATTCACTTACAATCAGATTGCAATATGCAGCTTCTGACATCAAAAGCCACCAATTATACAAATATGCTATTGCTATATGATTGATATGTTGCAAATGATAGGGGCAAAGTTCAACATCTGTTCAAATTTCCTCAAAGAGGGTGAAAAACTGAAGGACATAAGAAATTGCTACCATCACCAACACCTTAAAGTAATAGATGTAATGTAACATGATAGAGTTAGCTTGAAAATTTCCACCTGTCAAGAGAATTTTTATTTTATTTTTTATGCATTTCTAATTCCTTTAAAATGTGGAGACTTCTATTTTAAGCTGAAAAATGCAAATTTTGCATGTAAATCTTATTTGTTGCATTTAAATAGTTCATCATCTCAATTCTCTCTTTCATTTGGTATCTTTGGTATATTAGGCAGCACAGCAGGTCCTGGAATCCTTGAGCAAATATGAAGTTTCCTTCAAAAAATCTAATTTTTAAATATTTACCGAAGCACATTTTAGAAATTTGTAGTGAGGATAAAGAATCCGTTAAATCATTTCTAATCTCATTCATTTTGGCATTTTTGATATACTAGGCAGCGGTTCCTCACATCCTTGAGCAGACTGAAGAAGTTTTCTTCAAAAAAACTAATTATTTGCTGAGGCAGACGTCAGAACTTTGTTGTGATAGATTAAAGGAGATCCCATGCATTACCTGTCCGCACAAACCGGAGGGATCTATGGCTGTAATGGTAAGAAAATAGCAAACTTTGCACTTCTCTGTGCTTCCACATCCATGGTTTTGTTGATGCAATTTTTCCATATGAATCTTTTTGTGAACACAGGTGAAACTTAATCTCTCATTACTGGAAGATATCAGTGATGACATAGATTTTTGTTTCAAGCTGGCCAAAGAGGAATCTGTGATCATTCTTCCAGGTACAAAATAGTCAAATTGAAAATATAAATTTTAGCAATTCATTCTTCTGGTAATCTAGTTTACATGTCCTTTTAAGTAGAAAATATTATTTACTTGTTTTCTGGCACCCCATAATTATGATGTTATGTTGTAATCTGCTATTCTGCACAGACTATTTTATGGACATATTGGAATCTTTCTACTTCCAACAAAACTAGAAAACCATCTTTCATAAGATTTCCATACTATTTTTGTAAATTTAAGATTTCCACTTTTGCTTTGATTTTCGCCAGAAACACTTGTAGACTACCGATGTTGGTAATCTCAAGATATGGGTTTTGACATTTTATCTCTTTTCTAAATTTCCTGACCACACAATATAAACTAGTTGGATTCTCAGTATAAAACTTCGTTGATGTCCTTTTAGCTTTAAAAAGGATTTTTCAAATATTTCCTCTGTATAAAAATTTGATGACTCGAACTTCAAAGAGAGCTGGAGTACTTAATTTGTCAACACTTTACTTATGATATAATTTCTACTTAATTTCATTTCACATGCAGGCAAGTGAATCTACATGTGAACCAAAAAATTCATTAATATTTTGCCTAATTCATTATTTCCTCCTACATGGATGAAGATCTGTTTGTGATTTAGATGCATCAACTGAACGAATCGAAATACAATTAAATTAGTATTAGTCTTATATGTAATTGAACTCAATAATATTTTGATTTCACTAGTTTTGAATTCTGTGAAGGCTTACAAGAAGCTCAATAATTTTTTTTTTTTTTTTTACAAATGGAATCAATTTGCTTTTGCAGGGACAGCAGTGGGGCTAAAGAATTGGCTTCGTATTACTTTTGCTGTTGATCCATCATCTCTTGAAGAAGCATTGCAAAGGGTGAAATCTTTCTCTCAAAGGCATGCTAAATCCAAACTGTTATAGATCATATATACATTCATATTTGTAATGCTAGAATATAAATAAGAGTAATGCTAGAGGTACCACCAACAAGTTTACCACATCTATACATTGTAATTGTTTTATTGGTTAATATATTATTATAACCTATATATAGATAAGTGAACCGAACCGGATAAGTCTAATTAAATATAAATCAATTAAATAATGATACGTGTATAATGATATATTTTTTTGATACCTTCAACATTATTCATATAAATAATAAATGTTTCTAAAGCTACCAAATAAATCAACAAGATATATACCAAGTGACTTATTTTTGGTAATCATGTATATTAAATGATTTGTATCAGTATTTTATTAGTCAGCATATTAATATTAATATAACTTAGTTAAGGATAAGTATACTTGGATAAGTGTAACTAAATAGAAGCTAATGAAATGTATAACATTTTCCAATGCATTGTCGATCATGCATCCATCTTTACATTTTCATTCACTATTTCTTTTCTATTTTTTATACTGATCAAAACTATCAAAGTCTCTTTTACCAAATAAAAAAAAAGAAAAGAAAAAAAAGCAAAGTCTCCAATTTATCAAAATAGAATCAAAAACCCTTTTTTATTTTAAATTTAAATTGAACTAATTAATTATTACCAATGTGTTGTCAATCATGCATCTATCTTCACATTTTCGTGTTTATTTTCTGGTATTTTTTATATAGATCAAAACTATCAAATCATAGTCTCCAATTTATCAAAATAGAACCAAAACCTTTTTTTTTTTTTATAATTTAAATTGAAATAATTTATTGGACATGGAAGGAAATTAGACAAAAATTATAATAATAAAGTAATAATGCAGCATTAAAATTTTGTCCAGGAGGAACAACTGCACATTTTTTTCTTTTTTAAATGAACTTCAGTTTAAATTTTCAAAAATAATTGTACTGAATTAAGATTTAATATTGTATTAAAATATGGTTACATACTTTTTATCTTATGAAAACGTATTATGATCCAAACGTCTGGAATGAAAAATGCTACCAAAGAGAAATACTTCTACAAAACTATATACCCTAGTAAACATGTTTGCTAATCCCTAAGAAACAAAATTTTGATTACGGTTAATCTCAAATGCAGCTTCTAAAATTTAATTTAAATCAAATTTAGCATATTTAAATTTAGGACAATATATATGTAACTTCTACAGATATGTGCAATTACTATTATATATTTGTTCTATTATTATTATCAATAGTATAATAATAATTGTATATATATTCAGGTGCTAAAAACATATTATTATAAATTTAAAAAGTTAAATCTTATTTAAATCAGAGAAGATATAGTTGAGATTAACCTTTTTCATTATTCGAATTAAAAATTGATAAAATTGTTAATTGCATTGATGGTGATTCGATTTTGTCCCATTTCTCAACTATGACGGGAAAAAACAAATCTTCCAAAAAAACAAAGAAATTTTTATTTTCCAAAGTAATTATTGTTTATTAAAAGTGCCAACGGACAGTACCACCTATAGGTAATTTTAGACAAGTTTCTTTTGAAGTGGATACCTGAACGCCAAAGATGGCTCGTAATAATCTATTTTTCAGAGCATACGATGATTCTTTTGCCATTTGGAGCGTTAATTTACCTACTAAAATATCATCCGTGTAAAAATAGACGGGCCGTCCAAGCATAACATATTATAATTGAGCATAAACTGTGTCATATTCAGTACGAAGTACGTAATGAATTGTACCTAGCACGACACTAGTCTATAATGGACCAGACACAGCACATATACAACATATGCTAGACATGTAATGGATATGGTACGATACAAGCACATGACAAGCCATACAGATATGCATTGCACACTAACTATTTAAGTAAAATACAAATTTAGCACAATCCAAATAATAATAAATAATTTATCATATAAAATCTATTGTTTAACGACTTGTTTTACAATAATAAAATTATTAATATTTTTATTTTATTTTTTTAGTTGTACATGTTTATTGTGTTATCTACCAAATAAAAAATAAAATATTTAATTTAATTTATTTATAATATTTGTTTTAAATTATTTTTATTCAGCTATATAATTTATATTATAAAAAATGTATAAAATATAATTGGGATGGGCACAGACAAGATCCATATCTGGTACAAATATGATATGTACNTGGCACGAACATATAAGTGTTTAGACCTATAACACACTTAGCACAGTAAAAAAATTAAATAAACCATTATAAATAAAATAAAAAAATAAATAAAATGACATAAACACGAACAAACCTTATTTTAAATTAACCGAACCAATACAACATGATCGACTTTACACCCCTACTCGAACACTCAAAGAATAAAATCATCTTACATGTCTCATTTGGTTAATGGCCAGTGGCAACTGTATTTTGCTTTTATCTTTATTAAAAGAAAGCATCGATTTTTTATTTAAAAAAAAAAATTTTGTTTTCTTCCAAATCGTAAAAAACTATAATGATTTTGAATAAAATTGTCGTAATTGTTTGTAGCAGATTCCAAACTGAATGTTCCATGTGAGAATACGTTCACCAACAAGGGGAAAGCAATAAGATCAAAGCCATCACTTAACCCCAAAACACTACTCCCCAAAACATATGAAGGTAAACTGCCAATAATTAAGACAATAAAAAAAATGGTTTTGAATTTAATATATAGAAATTTTTTTGTCCATATCTTTCCTATTCCAAATTCATTTCCTCTCCCTTTATATTCCATTTCCAATTTGCTATAAATTTGTTGCTTTCTAAGTTTTCTTTTCTCATTATTGGAAAGCTGCAAACTTTCTGATCAGTAATCAGGTAAGTAATTAAGTTTCCAATTAATCGGTGGTGGGGTTTTATGATTCTGATGGTCTATTTGAACTTAAATTTATTAGTTTTCTTTGCTTTTTGAAGATTCAATGGAGGTTGGAGATGGCAGTGATGATTTTAAAGTTCATACTTTTACATCATCATCTGAGGTGAGAAAACTCGAAAACCCCTCCTACTCCTTTTGTATTAATTAGTTATAGTTGGACTTTTTTGTAACTTAATTTCTACGAGAAGCAACAAAATAATAGTTACAGTGGGAGCTTTTGGATAGAGAGAGAAAAATCATAGAAATGGATAAGAAACCCAGATGGTAAGCTTGCCAGATGCAACTGAAAAGGAGCGTTAGGCAATTTTTATTTTATTTTATATATATGTGATGCTTGATTTCATTGATAATTTACATCTACATTTTTTTTTTCAGAATAAAATTATTAGTAACAATATTAATTCACTAATTGAATTGATAGACATATCAAGTTGACAAAAAATAATAATAATTTTGATTAAAGATACATCATCTGTGTTAGTAACTTTTTTTTTTTTGATTACTGCAAACTGGTTTTTCTTGTTCTTCGAGTCATATTGTGTTGTTCAGTTGCTAGAAAAGCTGAATGAGAAATGGAGCTCAGTGGAAAAGCAACCATACCCGGCTATGTATTCCAGCGTTTTTGGTGGAATTATTCTCGATCCTGCTTTGATGGTGATTCCAATAGATGATCACATGGTTCATCGTGGCCATGGTGTGTTCGATACAGCAGTTTTGTTAAATGGGTGAGCCCTTAAACTGTACTGTCCTTCCTTTGGATATTTGAAATTTTTTATATCAATCCTATGTTTAGCTCTCTTTAAGAAAAAAGTATCAGTGTCTATGTTCCCAATATATCAAAATTTTATACACACACACACATTTTATGTAGTTCAATATGATCATGGCAGACACCTATACGAACTGGATGCCCATCTGGATCGCTTCCTTAGGTCAGCGTCAAAAGCAAAGATCTCCTCTCCCTTCTCTCAATCAACTCTTAGAAGCATTCTTATACAACTGACAGCAGCATCAAAGCTTAAGAAAGGAACTTTAAGATATTGGTTGAGTTCTGGGCCTGGGAACTTTTTGCTCTCACCAGCAAATTGTCCAACATCTGCATTCTATGCAGTAGTCCTTGATGAAGAAGTTTACCAGCACAAACACGGCGTTAAAGTGATTACATCCACCATACCCATGAAATCACAGCTTTTTGCAACGATGAAGAACGTAAATTACCTCCCAAATGTACTTTCAATAATGGAAGCCGAAGAGAAGGGAGCATTTGCTTCTATATGGGTTGATGAGGGAGGTTGTATTGCAGAAGGTCCAAATGTGAATGTTGCTTTCATAACACATGATAAAGAGCTTGTCCTGCCCGTCTTTGATAATATCCTCAGTGGATGCACTGCAAAGAGGCTTCTTGAACTTGCACCTAAGTTGGTCGAGAAAGGGTCTTTGAAAGGCGTGAGAATTGCGAACCTTACTGTGGAAGAAGCCAAAGGTGCTGCAGAAATGATGTATGCAGGAAGCACTCTGCCTCTGTTGCCAATCATCATGTGGGATGGGCAGCCCATTGGAGATGGTAACTACTATGCTTCATAACTAATATATACCTATCTAATGAAAAGTATAGGACATGATTTGGATACAGCATATCACTTAGGGGATGCCCTGTTAATTGTTCACCTGGAAGTGATATTTTCTTTTTTTTTGGTATTTTTTTCCCCATTGAGAAGTTGAATTTATCTAATGGTGGTGTTTTTCTGGATGTTTCTTTTGGTAACAGGAGAGGTGGGAGAATTGACGATGGCACTCTCAGATTTGCTTTGGGATGATATGGTGGCAGGCCCTGAAACACACAGGATTCCTGTTCCCTACCAGGAATGAGACATAAAGTTGTTGACAATTAAGATGTGTGAATGAACTTTCTTCTTTGATTTAGCAGCCTTGTTGTGCATTATTCTTCTTGGTGCTTGTATTGAAGCCAAGGCTTTGTATGCTTCATCTTTGCTTTCTATGTTTATCAATAAGTTTTTTTAAAAATGCAATCATTTTTAAATTGTGAACTGTGTATTTAGAATGGAGAATCAATGAACTACTCTGACTCATTGAAGGTATACACAGCTTTGTGGAAGAATCATTGATTCTTACAGTCTCAAACTTGTAGTAGATAAGCTGAGAACCATCAGTATTCTCTGACAAGGAAAAACACAGCTTATGAAAGTCCATTTTTTTAATTATGAACTGCAGTGAGTATGAGAACTTTGTTGTATTGATCCTCAAACTAAATCTGATTTATTTCAAATGTTAGAGAAATTTAGAGGAAAAATACATAAAAAAAAAATTCGGTATTACTCAAGTAAAAGTAAAGAAATGCTACCTCTTTTCTCTCTCTCTCTCTCTCTCCACACAATTAATTATGCATATCAGTCCAAAATGTACATGTTAATGACTGATAATTGATAAGGTCTCTGATACAAAAGGAAAACAACAAGTAAGAAGGAGACAATCATGAGCCATGTTTGTTTGGCCTTGGACCTCCAGATTTACAAGGCATGGCAGTTTAAATTATTGGGGGTGAGTAAATTAAAGAGATATAAAAAAATTCAAATCTAAAGCAAATTAAGCTCATGTTACAAGTCTCATTTCGCTAACCTATAGTTTCATTTTTATTGTATAGATGTAAAATACCAAGTCCATCCATTAAAATTTTGACGAGTAGATAAAATGATTGACATGTACTTTAAAATAATCAAATCAATGTTTTTAAATATATTTTTTTTCTATCTACTTTTGCCTCTTGTCAACATGAAAACTTTGCAGAGATAGGTTGCCCAAAGTGACAAAGATTGGCTTTGAATGGCTTGAATACTTTTTGTTGTATTTCTCATTTAATATATAGATGAATTTACATAATCTTGAGCTGATTTATATCCTAAATTATCTCCTAATAAAAGCTATATAAACTATCTATGGAAATATAATAAATGCACAATCAAATAGCTGTACAAACTATTTACGGTAACATCCCCCTTCAAATTGATGTTGATGTGTCCAGAAGCATCAATTTGCCCACAAAAAATTGATGATGTTGTCGAGTGTGGGACTTAGTGAACAAATCAGCTATTTGTAAAGTTGTGGACATATGGGGAAGAGAAATGACATCATTGTCCACAGCTTCTCGTATATAATGGCAGTCCACTTCAATATGTTTGGTACGCTCATGGTAGACTGGATTAGTTGCAATTTGAATTGTTGTGTTGTCTGCATGGAAAGAAGTGGACTCAAGTTGAGGAAAGCCAAGCTCAGTCAATAGCCCCCGAAGCCAAGTTATTTCAAAAGATGCAGCAGACATAGCACGATATTCGGACTTAGTAGAAGATTTGGAGACACGATCTTGTTTCTTACTCTTCCACGAAATCAAAGAGTCTCCAAGAAACATGCACTAACCAGTGACAGATCGACGAGTATTAGGGTAGCCCGCCCAATCTGCATCGCTATAGGCAACAAGACGCATTTGAGAACCAACTGAATAGAATAGACCACGAGAAGTAGTACCTATGAGATATCGAATGATGCGACGAACAACAGCCAAGTGTAGATGTGGCGGGGAGTGCATAAATTGACTAACCTGTTGCATTGCAAATGATATATCTGGTCTGGTAATGGTTAAGTAGTTTAGACTACCCACTAACTGTTGATACAACAATGGATTGGAAAGTAGCTCTCCCTCATTTGCATGATACTTAACATTCACCTCAAGAGGAGTATCAACGGATGAAGAATCTTGAAGACCAACCAACTTAATCAAATCCTGAATGTATTTATGATGGTGTAAGAGAATGCCAGATTAATCAGTGTGTATTTCTAAACCCAAGAAATATGTAAGATTACCAAGATCCTTTATATGAAAAGAATCTCGAAGATGTTATTGATGCTGAGTTATCAAAATAGAATCCATTCCAATAATGATAATATCATCCACATATACCAAAAGTATAACAATTCCAGTGGTAGTCTTACGAAGAAATAATGAAGAATCATACTGGCTTTGCATAAGTTTAAATTGAAACAAAGTAGAATGAAACTTTTCAAACCAAGCCCTAGGAGCTTGTTTTAATCCATACAACGAACGATTCAACTTACAAACTTCTAAAGTAGAAGAGGAAAACAAACCAGGAGGAGGTGTCATGTAAATATCCTCTTTGAGATCATGATGGAGAAAAGCATTTTTTATATCAAATTGTTGAAGTGGCCAACCACGTGAAGCAGCAATAGAAATAACTGTATGAATTGTAGTCATTTAACAGGAGCAAAGGTCTCCTCATAGTTGATGCTATACTCTTGTTTATTACCCAAAGCAACTAATCGTGCTTTATAGCGGTCCAAGGACCTATCAGATCAAAGTTTAACTCACACCCATTTACACTCAATGGGTTTGACATCATGTGGACATGGAACAATGTTCCAAGTCTGATTCTCCTCAAGGGCGCGAAGTTCCTCCTGCATTGCTCTATGCCAACACTTTTGTTTTGATGCTTGTGAATAATTAGATGGAATGGATATGGAGGACAAAGTATCAGTAAAAGATGTCTGATAAGAGTCATACCGCTAAGGAAGACAAGAAACTCGGGTAGACCGTTGTAGGACAGGTGGAGCATAATCAGTTGGCGAGATTGGATTGGGAGGGGCCAGTGGGGAAGGATGTCGCCGATACACAAATCCAGGCTTGAAATGTTCAAGACCATAAACATCATCAAAATTAGGAAGAATAGCAACATTAGAGAATGAGTGAACATGAGTTCGAAAGAAATATTGTTTTTTAAAGAAAACAACATTCCTAGAAATGCGAATTCTCTTCGATTCAGGATCATAGCAAGCAAACCTTTGTGATTAGTGTTGTACCTCATAAATGCACATTTAACAGATTGAGCAAAAAGTTTATGACGTTCAGGAGAAGGCAAATGAACAAAACAAACACAGCCAAAAGTATGCAAATGTTGATAATGAGGATGTTGATGATAAAGACGAAAATAAGGAAAATCTAAATTTAAAGTCTGTGAAGGGAGTCGATTAATAAGATAAACTGCTGTAGATAAAGCTTTAACCCAAAAAAATGGATGGAATTGAAGATTCAAGTAACAAAGTACGAGCCACATCTAAAAGATGACGATTTTTACGTTCTGCCAATCCATTTTGTTGAGGTGTATATGGGCAAGAACGTTGTGAAAGAATACCTTTTTGATTCAAAAAATCATGGAATGCATTAGACATGTATTCTCCACCAGAATCAGATTGAATAACCTTAATAACAACAGAAAATTGAGTTTCGACATATGCAAGAAAAGTCTTAAAAGCTGAGAATACATCAGATTTAGAACGAAGAAAAGAAATCCAAGTAAATCGACTATAGTCATCAATGAATGTCACAAAGTATTTATAGTGTGCATGAGAAATAACTGGTGCAATCCCCCAAACATCACTATGGACAATATCAAAGCACTTTGTGGCACGACTACAGGAATAGAAAAATGAAGAATTTTACTTTTGCCCAATTTACAAGTAGAACAATCAAAAGATAGATTAAAAAAACTACTTTTTATTAAAATTACCCAATAAACCAGAGTTGAACAAGTGAGACAAAATAACAGAATTGGGATGGCCTAAACGTTTATGTCAAACTTCATTATTATGGATAATAGTAGAACTAGATAAAGCAACATGATTAGGAATGGAAAGATGTAAAAGAAATAGTCTTCCCACTTTAGGCCCCTTCGCGATCACTGTCCCCGACACCTGATCTTGCACATAACAACCATCACGAGAAAAATGTACCTCACAGTTATTTTCAACTAATTGTCCAACTGAAAGAAGATTTTTAGAGAGTCCAGGTGATACAAAAGCATTGCTGAAAATTGAAGTTATATTCCCAACATCAGAAATAGGCATAATATGTCCATTAGCAACTTGAATATGTTCAGAACCATGATATAGATGAACATTTTTTAACAAAGCAACTGAACTGGTCATATGATTTGAGGCTGCAGAATCAATAAGCCAAGGTTTAGATGATAGATTTTTGTTACCTTGAATTCCTAAAGTTGAAAAGGCTGAAATAATCATTTGTTGCACCATTTTAGGAGTAAGAACTATGGATGCAGCATTTTGATTGATTGTTGAACTCGCAGTTGCAATATGACCATCAGAGAAATTTCCAAGAGTAGCTTGAAAGGCAGTGTTCCGGCGATTTTGAGGCCGAATTGAGCACTCGTTGATAATATGTCCTGACTTTTTGTAGTAGTTACAGAATTTCTTGGTACAATGTGTAGCAATATGACCATAATTCTTGCAACTAAAACATTAAACCGTACTCATATCTCTACCTGTCCCTTTCCCTTGAGCCAAAAAAGCCACAGGCGTGGTAGCTACCTTTTCTTGTTCAAGATTGGCTTGGGTAAGAAGGCGTTGTTCTTCGCGAAGCAGTTCACCAAAACAGTCATCCAAGTTGGGAGAAAGATTACGACTCATCAAATTATAATGAACATTTTCAAAATCTGGCCGAAGTTTCATTAAAAACTGATCGCACTTGATAATCTCATGAACAACCAAAACCTCAGAGAGAGAATTTTCAGAAACAGTAGCACAAACAATATCAGAAAATTCAGCCCAAAGATTTTGAAAACCAGAAAAATATTCTTGAATAGACAAGCTTCTCTGAGTATAACTTGCAATCTCACACTCCAATTGAAATCTTCTAACATAATTTGTTTGATTATAAACATTTTTCAGATATTCCCACATAGTTTGAGCAGTTTTATATGGACGCAAGTTAACAACAATGTGAGAATTACATGATCCAATAATCCAAGACATCACTCTAGCATCTTTTACTTTCCATTTAGACAATTCTGTAACATCAGTAGGTTTAGGAGTGGTGCCATCAATATGTCCCCATAACTCTTTTCCAGTAACAAATAATTGGAATTGAAATTCCCATGTTGTATAATTCTTTCCAGTAAATTTAACACAAATTCAGGATTACTATCAGCCATTTCAAAAAAATAGCAATCTAAAAATATATTGTTGCTAAAATATCCAGAAAAATTTGGTAAAAAAAAATACCCAGAAAATCTGACTCCAAAATTATCCAAAAAGAGTCTAGTAATCAAATAACACCAAAATGATCTAAACTTCGACTAGAACAAATCTGCGACTACGGCGACTCGACGGTCCTAGGCTAACAGGGAAGAAATCAAAACAGAAGATGAACAGCGGACCTTGATGATCAGAAAGATAGTTTCGCATGATAAAAACGAAAAATAATTTTATGATGAAGTATTTTCACCAAGCTCTTATACCATGACGAAGATTGGCTTTGAATGGCTTGAATACCTTTTGTTGTATTTCTCATTCAATATATAGATGAATTTACATAATCTTGGGCTGATTTATATCCTAAATTATCTCCTAATAAAAGCTATATAAACTATCTATGGAAATATAATATATACACAATCAAATAGCTATACAAACTATTTACGGTAACACAAAGACCATTCAAATTTTTTTTTCTACAAAAGATGGTAGGAAATCCAAGTGAGAAATGAAATAGCTTCTAATAATTGTTGTAAACAAAGGATAATATACTCTGATGCAAACTTAATGTTTCCAAGATTTAATATCTCCACACTGATAAGGAAAACGAAGGAAGGACAAAATGAGTTTAACAATAACATCCAGAACTCTACTAGACAAACTCCCAATAATTGGAAAATAAAATAAAAACATTGTGTTCCTGACTTTTATTGTTGTAATGAGTAAGTTTAATAATATATGGTAGTAAAGGAAACTTGTATATAATTTCACTAGATACTTCCTTCTTTTGTACTTGCATTTGCTTCCTCTCTCTCTCTCATATTCCATTGGTAATATTTTACAAAGTTTTATTGCTTTTCTCAACACTTGTATTTCATGGGAAGCTGCAGATCATCTTCAAATGGAAAATCTGGTATCTTTTTTATTGTGCTTTTTTTTTGTCTGGAAACTCACATTTACAATCGTGATCGTTTCTGCGAACTTAACTGGTTCCCTAATCTGCTGTTGTTATTGTTGTTTTGAAGATGCAATGGAGGTTGGAAATGGCAGTGATTTTAAAGCTCATATATTTACATCATCAAATGAGGTGAGCAACTTGAAATTACCATTTCCTTCATTTGGGATTCTTGTGGGATGATTATGGACCTTCTTAGTTTACTATGACATTTCAAATCTGGAAGGTACTACATTTAGTCAGAACTCCTTTTTAGCACTCAGAATTGTCTAAAGAAGCATTTAGGATTCAGACATTGCACTGGTATTCTAGAGAATTCAGCCATGCATATATTTGTTCAACACACCACTGTTTTCTAGCTGTTAGTGAAAAATATAAAAGAAATGATGACCCATCTCCCATTAGCTTAAGCTTCTAGGAGAAGTGGTAATTTAATTTGGTATCAGAGTCAAAGATCTAAGAGAATAGGTTTAAAATTCAACAACTTCACCCAATATATATATATATATATGTGTGTGTGTGTGTGTGTGTGTGTGTGTGTGTGTGTGTGTGTGTNTTTTCATTAAATTTCACAAAAACCCCATTCTCCCATATATGCCTGGGCGGCATCTCCCAAGACAGTGGTCCTGTATATATATATATATGTGTGTGTGTGCGTGCGTGTAAAGATCCAAAATGAATCCAAAAAAAATTAAACTTTCATGTGAGGAACAATATTAGAAAAAAATATAAAAGAAATAATTGGCCATACGCAAGAGATTTGCATGCGCAGAAGAGTTTCTCATATTAAATATTAGATTTCACCACTTGCTGATTTTCAGTTAGGAAGTGATATTTTGTCTGTTGGTTGCATAAAATAAATATAAACAATCATGACTTCACTAAAAGAAACTGTAGATATTTATTTAGTCTTAGTACTAAAATACAATTACTCATACCTTTAGCGCCAAATTTGCACTGGTAATTACAATAACCATCTTGATTTTGCCTATTGGTAAACTTTCTTCCATTAATATCTTGTAATCGCTCGCTTGAATAGCTGCATGAAAAGTTGAGCTCGGCTCAAAAGCCACCATATAAAGCAATGTATTCCAGCATTTTTGGTGGGATTGTTCTTGATCCAGCTATGATGGTGATTCCAATAGATGATCACATATGGTCCACCGAGGGCATGGTGTGTTTGATACATCTGTTGTGTGCAATGGGTAAGACCTTAGATAGTGCTTTAATCTTTCAAAATTATCAACATATGTCCTGCTTTCTTCAAGAGAAATAAGGTCTCATAAGATTATTCAGTCCTTTAGATGTTATAACTGTTTGTTCAATATGATCCTGGCAGTTACCTCTATGATCTGGAAGCCCATCTGGATCGATTCCTATTATCAGCTTCGAACGCAAAGATCTCATCACCCTTCCCTAGATCAATTCTACGAAGTATTCTTATACAATTGGCAGCAGTATCAAAATGTAAGAAAGGAATGCTAAGATATTGGTTAAGTTCAGGTCCTGGAAACTTCCAGTTCTCACCTGCAGACTGCCCAACATCTGCATTCTATGCATTAGTCATTGATACAGACATTTCCCAGTCCAAAACCGGTGTTGAAGTCGTTACATCCACCATACCAATGAAGTCGCCACTATTTGCAACCATGAAGAGTGTAAGTTACCTCCCAAATGTACTTGCACAAGTGGAAGCTGAAGAGAAAGGAGCATACTCTTCTATTTGGATTGACGAGGAAGGTTATATAGCAGGAGGTCCAAATTCAAATGTCGCATTTATAACACATGAAAAAGAGCTAGTCCTTCCCTCGTTTGATAAGATCCATACTGGCTGCACTGCAAAAAGGGTTATTGAACTTGCACCAAAGTTGGTTGGGCAAGGTGTTCTGAAAGGCATGAGAATTGCAAACCTCACTTTGGAAGAAGCCAAAGGTGCAGCCGATGATGTATGTTGGAAGCTCTCTGCCTCTGTTGCCAATTGTTATGTGGGATAAGCAACCCATTGGAGACGGTAACAACTAGACATGCTCTAAAACTAAAATACTTAGCTATTGAATTGAAGCTTTTTGTAAATATTCACCCTTTCTGTTTGGAAAGAAAAGAACATGATTTTGGAAGAACAATATAGTCCTTGCCCTTTTTATTTTGCACTTTGTATTTATTATATACCAAATTTAGAACTCTATTCTAAGTTGAGTTTAGCTATAATAAATAAATAATGTTTTACTGGATTTGTATATTTGTTTTTTTGGTAACAGGAAAAGTGGGAGAGTTGACAATGGCACTCTCAGATTTGCTTTGAGACGATATGGTGGCTGGTCCTGGAACACGCAGAATAGATATTCCCTACAAAGAATGAAACATAAGGCGTTGAAATTAATATGCCTGAAGGAACTTTGTCTTCTTGATTTTGCTGCGTTGTTGCTCATTATTCTTCTTGGTGCTCGTTCTGAAGCAAAGGCCTTGTAGGCCTTTTTTTGGGGCTTTCTATGTTTATGAATGTAGCAAAAACAAATAAAAAATATAAAAATCAATGAACTGCTCTGCATAAACAGATTTACAATGATTCTGTGAAGCAGAACTAATCCTAATATAGTATCCAGTCATCAGTCTTTCTTCTTCTTCTTCTTCTTCTCATTTTCTTTATGTTCTTTTCTGTTCTGCTGGTTTGGAGTTTGAACCTTTTTCATATTGTTATTTGTGTGAGATTTATTAGTTACTATAGCTCAAAAGAACCATTCCTTGAAACCCTTTATCTTCCACACCTTTTCACTGATTCTGCATATGAGTCCAAAAAATGCACCTGAACCTATCCAAGATTGCATGTCAGGGACCAATTATGAGCCATGCTTGTTTGTAAGAAGGGCTTTGGATTTTAAATTTACAGGATTACATAATTTACCGTTACAGAAGGTGTATAATGATGCAAATTAAGTTTTTTATCTTTCACTTTGTTTATTGAATCTGGAAGCTCATCTGGATCGCTTCCTCATAGCAGCTCCAAAAGCAGAGATCTCATCTCCCTTCCCTTGATCAACTCTACAAAGTATTCTCTTGCAACTGACAGCAGTATTACATTGTAAGAAAGGAACAGTTAAGATACTGGTTGAGTTCAGGTCCTAGAAACTTCCAGCTCTCACCTGCAGAGTGCCTGACATATGCATTCTATGCAGTAGTCAGTCATCGATGGCGACATTTCCCAGTCCAAAAAAGGGGTTAAACTGACTATACCCACCATGCCAATGAAGTCACCAATATATGCAACAATGAAGAATGGAAACTACCTCCCAAAAGTTCTTCCGAAAATGGAAGCTGAAGAGAAAGAAGCATTTGCTTCCATTGAGTTGACAAGGAGGGACGTGTTGCAGAAGGTCCAACTTCGAAATGTTGCACTTAAAACAAATGACAAAGAGCAAGTCCTTCCCTCAGTTTGTAAGATTCTTAGTGGCTGCACTGCAACAAGGCTTCTTGAACTAGCACCTAAGATGGTTGAGCAGAGGGTTTTGAAAGGCATGAAACTATGGAAGAAGCTAAAGGTGCAGCTGAAATGATGTTCCTAGCAAGTGCTCTGCCTCTTCTGCCAATCACCATGTGGGATGAGCAACCTATTGGAGATGGTAACTATCTCTCTAAACTAAAACAAATTCCCTACCTTCTCTTCTTCGGGAACCAAATTTAATAAGACAAGCTGTTGCGGATTTATATTTGTTTTTTATTTTCTTTTTGTAGGAAGGGTTGGAGAATTCACAATGGCACTTGCAGATTTGTTCTGGGATGGTCTAGTGGCAGATCCTGAAACATTAAACATACAGGTTTCCTGTTCCCTACCAGGAATGAGACATAGGCTTTCAAATTAAGTTGCCAGAAGGATTATTTCTCATAACAAAACTAACTTATGAACTAATTCACCCTCTGAACTATGATCTGTGCTGTTCAGTAAAGTTCACCATTATCAATTTCTTCGTTGTTAAGCTCAGAACTTAGTTCCCTTGGCAATCTTATTCATTTTGTTTCCGAGTTGCATATATATCAACATTTTTTCAGTTAGATTTTGCAGAAAAACCAACTGATATTAACAAATTTTCGAATATCATGTTTAAAAGTAGTAAACCCATTTTCAATTTTCAATCTAAGGCTCTGTTGTACCAAATTTATTGATTTTACTAAAACAAAGAAGCAGAGACAATGAAGAAACGATGGCAAATCTGGATACTTAATGTGCTGGTTGTAGGGCAAGCAGTTAGATATAGATAATTGATTACAATATTATACCAAATATTTCATGAATTCAATTAAAAATAACATTTGCTACAAAATTGTGGATTTTTTTTCCCCCAACATGTATGTGCTTAGAAGAAAAGTAGGCTAAATTGTACCTCAAATATTCCATTTTCACTAATCAAAATGTGTATTTTTCTAATATAATTCTCTGCAACTGTCCCTTCGAAGAAGCCGCATAACAGCAGAATCCCAGTTGTTGCAGAACAACTCCCAGCTCTTCTGCATCTTTGAGGAAACGAAACAATCTTCCCAAAGCCTCCCATTCCAAAAGCTGAAACCATCACAGTTTAGCTGTTCTACCATATATCTGTTGGGTTTCACTTGAGAAAAATCCCTCTTCCATACTCAACAGTCCTAGATGGTGGTTGCCTTTGGCAATCTTTTGCAGGATATGGATATGTTTTGGTGTTCTTTGCAAGAATTGGAAAGTAAAATTTGGGTTAATATCATTTATAAAGTTTAGCTTAAATATAATTTGACCTTCCTGCTCTAAAAAAAAATCATCAATTTTCATTAAATTTCAAAAAATTATTATTTCTTTTTCTCTTATCGTGTTATTCATGCCCTTTGAATTCATATCACTCATATCCTATATAAAAATGCTAGTTAAAATTTTCAAAATGTAAAAAATTAAATTGTATTAACGCAAACCTAGCAAGGTTTAAATAGAATCTTTTCTAAATTTTGATACTAAAAATAAACGATTCTCACACCATTCAAAGGCTAAATATAATATATTTTTTTCGGAAGTAAAATTTCATAAACACTTTTTAACTTTAAGCCCTAATTGATCTCTAAATTTTTGACAATTTAAAAATATTTTTTATTTTTAACAGAGATTTAATTTTTTATTTTTTCTTGGCAGCTAAAATGACTTTTATAATAAAATTTTAATATTTTTTTTTATTTCATCCCTCTTTTTCTTTCATCCCTCTCTCTCTCCTTTAATTTTTTTCTTTCTATCTCTCTCTCCTCTGTTTCTCTCTTCAATTTTTTCTTTTTTCCTTTCATTCTCTTTCTTTTCCTTGTTTAATTTCTATATAAACATACTAGAAGAAAAAAAAAAAAAAAGGAAAAAACTGGTGGTGGAGCAAAGACAGAGAAATAAAAGAGAGAGAGATAAAAAGTGAAAAATAAGTATTTTAAAAAATAAATATTATATTTATTAATGTATGTNATGTATTTTGATGCATTTAGGTGGGATAGTTGAATTTGGAAAAAAATTGGCATGGAAGCAAGTGAAAATGCTCGAGGAGAGAAGAAGAATTTATTAAAAAATGAATTTATTTTTTATACTATTAATTTTAACAAATTTATATCGACAGCAGTAATAGTTTTTAAAATATACTGGATGATTAAATTAGAATTTTTAAAATTTTCTCTTATTTTCGGGCATGTCTTTTAAAGATGAAAATTCACATGGCTATGATTTATCTTAAAATAAAAATAAAAATCACATGGCTCTGCCTAGTTTTCCTAGCCATCCTTTATGACTTTTCTGATATATCTATTATCACGTGTTTGGTCATGCTTATAAATTAACACTTTCAAAATACCAAAAGATGTCCCCTTGAAAAACACACTGGCTGCAATTTAAAGCAACTTCCAAACAGGCTTTTTTTTTTTTTAACGATAAACAGCCTC
>QANX01000561.1:0-15674 GCA_003254975.1 Ochetophila trinervis
CTAATGGTACTATATAATTATAATATTCTTATATTAATATCAAATTACAAGACCATATCACTTTTTTCTTCCCCCTTAATTCCACATGATCATCAAGTGCTATGCATGTGCCTAAAACTATCAACCAAATTTTATATATTTGATATTTCATCATCACAGATGTTTTCTACCCAGCCAACCCACCTCCTTCTGTAAAGCATATATAATTTTCTATAACTTAGTTTTAACTTTCAGCATATAAATGCTACAACAATTTTAATCATTTATTATTTTTTATAAACTTCAAAAATATAAAATAAAATTACTTCCCATCCTCTTTTCAACCTTTCAACATGCGGTGGTAAAGAAAACTGCATATTTTGCAGTAGAATAAACCCTTCACGTCCTGATACAAAAATTCTCTACTAACAAGCATATATGTGAAACACATCTGAGATCTACTTTAGAAACAGTAGAGAAAATGATACTCTTGTGGTACCAAGGATGTTTTTTTTTTTCATTCTCTCCCTTTATTGGTTGCTCTAGACCCTTGAATTTCACCCTAAGTCATTGAATAAAGATGAAGAAAAAAATAGACAAAAAGAACAAAAATGAACAAGCATAATGGATAGCAATGATAAGGTGGTGATTGGAGCCACAAGTGAAGATGCTCATGCTTTTAGGGTTGTGTCTACTTGCGAAGACAGCAGCCCACAAGTGAACATTGAGGACACCTGCGAAGATCAAGACCGACAACACCGACCCTAGATTTACATTATTTTTCCCAAGAATTTCCCTTACAGAGTGCTAAAAGAGAATGAACTTACAGGCATACACCACATATTCCATTTGTTGTTGAAAATTATTACCAACAAAAAATAGTTCTCAGCTTACATCTGTGAAAAAGAATTTCATGAGCCAGATCGAACATAAGGAGGAACTGCACAAACAAACTTCAACATCATCTGCTGCAGAAAGAAAACTTCTCAACAAAAATAATGGAAAAGAAAAAGAATGATGCAAGTAATAATTTAATTTTATATCTATAATATGGTTTTTACGTACATATTTCTTGAAAATGAAAAGGGAATTTTATATGTTACAATATTATACAACGATAGTGCATCCGACATTGCAAAACTAGATGGGGAGGCCACATGATATCAATCTCAACTGTATAAATTAGGCTTTTTTTAATAATAACTCTAGAGCAAGCCTACAAGCTGCTATATGTAGTGTACCAGCCTGTTTAAGAGTCAACATTTTGAAGAAACTACATTTGGGGATATTATTTGGCACAGTTACAACAAAATGGCATTTGGCCAATCTAACCTAAACTAATGACAAGGTAAAATTGTAAACCGAAAACCAAGTAAGCTTTGAAAGTACAGCCCAAGTGCTCAGCCTTGTACATCTTCATCACAAATTGGCGAGGTGCAAGGTCAGGAACATAGTTTATAGTCATAAGCAGAGTATTTTTGAAGTCCTAAATTTTTTGGACTGTCAAATGGTTGACTTGTAACCATAAGTTGAATATCCACTCCTAATCTGCAACAAACCCAAATATTCAAATCTCAAAAGATCAAAGTTGATGAGTATAATATACAAAACAACCATACAGCATTATTAAAAATAAAAGGGAAAAATGACAGCTATGCTTTATTTCTCCAAACTGATATACCAAGAATGGGCAGAAAACATACCGACAAGTACAGTTGCAAATTGAAACAAAATTCTCGAGTACGGTTGCAAAATTGAAACACAAAATGGCACTCACATGTATGGTTGCTAAAGTTGCAAAATGAATACAAAATGGCATTCACAATGTTGAAACTCACAAAAAATTGTTGTATATTACTGAGTATGTAAAAAACCATTAAAACAAGAGTATGTAAATTGATAATTAGTTTACAGCTTCATTTACTGTTCTAAATGGAATTGAATTTTTTTCCTTTGACATTTTCCAGCATGTAATTTGGATCTTTGACTATCCAAAGTTGTGAAGTCCACACACACACACAACACGCACCCCACATGTTGCAACAATGCCCCTATAGTTTCTCCACTGTAAGACCAACTAGTGAAAGCAATAGGCAGTATAGAAGCCAGTGCAAGTGTTACTAGTTTGTCCCCTGGAAGACTTCATGAAGACATCTTTCAAGTATTATATTTTAATACAAAGCCCCATCTTTTATTGCATGTATGTATGCTCGCTGTTGCTTGACTGGATAATACAGAAGCTAGTGAATTTGGAGCCCCTAACTAGTAAGCCGACCATCTCCCTCGCCACTCCCCTGTAGGTAGAGTTCTCTCAACGAGATGGGGATTAAAAGGTATTATTGGTTTGAGGTGGTGCCAGAAAAGGGCATGTGGTCATTAGTTCAAGGGGGTGATTGTTAGAGTGTGCAAACAAAGTCCTACATTGGCTAAAGGGATCCTAAAGAGTATATAAGAGGCTTGGATTACTCTCTCTCCCCTATTGGGTTAACCTTTTAAGGATGAAACCTTAAGCCTTAACACATTGTGCTTAAAAATCCTAAAATTGGATAGAGGCCATATTAAAGAGCTCATCCCTTTCATCACTTTTGATCTAGATTTATTCAAACCATAAAATCTACTTATTAACTTAAAAGTGAAAGAAAGAACTAAATTTACTTTCATTAACTATAGAAGATGATCACTTACCAACTGTTTATGCAGTTCCTGTTATTAATCTTTCACGCTCGTCGAATTTTTTAACCTTTATAATGCCAATGAGAACTTGAAAACCAAAAAATGCACAGAAGACATAAGCTGCAATAGCGGGTACCTGAAAAAAAAATAAAAAATAAAAAGTAAAAACATAAGAACAAGAGAGACATCTTCAAAAAAAAGCTGAGCTCCAAAGAGTCCAAACAAATAATAAAAGAATATAAAGTGGAATTCACTTGGGATAAATGAATAGCTTACTCGAATGGAATTGGTATACAAAATTGTAGCAAGGTTTACTAGGCTTCCAGCAGCTACCGCCTGTTATTTCATAAAAAAGAGATAAACGACAAAATAAATACTTCATCCTTAAATCTATTCCAGAATTTTAAAAACACTTGGGACATACTTGAGCAGATAATTTACCCATCCAAAATATATTGATGACATCTAATATCCTTATCTCTAATCAATTCTCTAAGATTATAAACATTCAGCAATTGGCTAGTATTGATGACATCAAATATAATATTAGATCATGTAATGTAACTAACAGCTTACATGCATGTAAGCTCACTTTTCCTTTTAGTACAAGGATTAAGAAACGTTTAACACGCCTTTCTAAACTTCATTGAGCAAAAGCCCAATTGGCCACTAAGTTTATCAAACTCTTTTATCCCATATTAAGTAAAACCACAAACATTTGACCAAAAAACAAAAATTTAAAATAAAATAAAACCACAAATATAATACAGAAAAACTAATCTAATTTCTCATGGTATTATCATACAGTGTGACAACTTCCTCTCAAAGACAAAAGAAAAATACTTCCAGAAGGTTAGTCAGCTAACTCACACTCCCTATTGTCTTCTGAACAGTAGCAACACGTTGAAATGCCCTTTCAGATTCCAAAGCTCGAACTCTGAGTTTCAAATCACCTTGCTCCTGGAAAATAGATTAAATGCAGTCAAGAGAATCAAGTTAAAATTTAGTAATTAATTGAACAAGTGAAATATTTGAAGAACATAAAAAGAATCTCTAGTCAGACATTATTTAAATAAATAAATAAACCACAATTAGTACCAATCTTTGGATAATTTCAGCAAGCTTTTCAACTCTATCAGCCTGTCTAAATAAGTTGTAGAATGCACGAGACTGCCTGTCCCATCTCTTTCTGACATCCTATAACATTTAAGAGATAGGGATAAAATCAGAATTATATTCTAATATTTTAAGAGATGACATTAGAGAAAGATATTGCCTTTAAAATAACTTCAACTCCAGCTTCACGGAACTTTAGCAATTCCAGTGCATAGCTACAAGGTATGACATGCAAGACTTGTCAGTCATATAAAAAGTCAGGATACCAAATATACAACTTCAGAATTTCTAAAGCTAAAGCCAATCTCACGGTTTGGCAATCTCAGTAATATCAAATCGAGGATCAAGACCCTTCCCAATGCCATCCAATACTGCAAGGCAAAAATAAAAAATAAAAATAAAAACATTAGCCACTTTTGAGGATGATGTTTGGACGTATCGAAAAAATGAAGCCATTTTAATTTCATTTCTTTTATACTACCTGAAAATGCTCTAACAACAAATGTGAACGTAGCCGGAAATCGGAATGGTTGATCCGCTGCAATGGCTAATAAGTCTTCCCCTATTAATAGGATTTAACAGCAATTAGTAGAACACTTCTTATATCACGGGAAACACACAAAGTAGCCTATAGGTTACATCATGTTATTTGCACTATCAGTTAATACGAGATGCTAATGTTCAGATTTAAGAAAGCTGTTAACAGTGCATAAGATAATCTTATCGCCTAAAATTTTTGTACCAGTAAATTACCTATTGCAGCCAGACGTTCCTTCTTTTTCATTATCTTTTCCTCCTTACTCAGTGGCTTCTTAAACCCAAGTTCTGCTGTTTCTATTTCCCTCTCTCTTCTCTGTGCAGCAAGACGCTCTTCAAAACTGCAAAAGTTAGTTTATGAATTTCAAAATCAGAAAAAAAAACAAAAAAAACAAAAAAAAATTAGCAGAAAGGTTAATCATGAATGAAAACATTTTTAATCTGCAAAAGTTAGTTCGGCTGTTAGATTTTGTTCATCATTTATTTATGAATTTTTTAATGTAAATATGTCAGTATGCCAACCCTGGATTATAAAATTTATAAACCAAGAAAAGATAAGCATTCTCTTCTCTACTTGGACTGTCAGAAAAACTTGATTGTGGTTATAGTTTCAATAAGTAAGCTTTTTTTAAAACAAATATAAAAGAGAAAAAATTGATAACTAATGTGACAAGGCATTAAAGGCCATGACAATTCTCAAGTCAATAAATTCTTGAGCAATTATTAGTATACTAAACAAATTAGAGAAGGAAAGGAAAAAATACCAAATAAGTGAAAAGGAGGGAATAGAAAACCTATTAGCACCTGTTAAGGAAGAACTGTGCTGTTCTTTTGACAGCTGTCATATCTCCAGTAGGCACAAGAACACCCATTTGAACCATGGCCTGAAGGACCTGCATTAATGTAAGAGTTTCCATGGGTAAGCACATAACCATAAAAAGGGTACCACGTAGAATTCCCATTAGATGACTACATTAACAGAACTGGGCATGACTATGAGCTGCAGCTCTTGAACAAACAATTACCTTTTCTGGATCCTTCTCATAAATTCCATAGAATGCTTCTAGCAAACCTTCTCTGATGTTTGGACTTATACTGCAAGGCATTTAGACAAAATACACATGTTAAAGAAAGGCACCACAGAAAATGAGATACAGTTTTTGGCATTTGTATCTATGAATACCTTCCCATCATTCCAAAATCATAAAAGATCAACCTTCCACCATTGACATCATCAACAGCAATGTTTCCGGGATGCTGCATAAAGGATAAAAGAGAACCTGGTCAAACACTAGAGGGCAAATTAATTGCCTGGAATCCTGAACTATGTATTAGGAAACACGAGGACCACAGTTTCCTTGTCTTTAACATTGAAAAGTGATCCTTAAAATTTTGACAAATGCTATAGAGGAAAAGCTCACCATGAGCAATCCCTTGAAACTATTAGGTTATAGCATAAAATGTAAAAAAATGTGTCTAAACCACAGTAGCAACAACCATTAAGGAATCTAAGCAAGAGGTTGCTTATTTCACCATTGTATATAACATTTCTCCTTTAATAACTTTGTACAAATCTCAAAAATCACATTTCATACAATACAACAAGGGACATTGTTTTCAAATCTTGTCCAGGATATATACTGGCACAAGAACAGAAGTGATGCAATTTAAAGCTAGCATGCCAGATCCCTATACTGTAGTTCTTCCTACATCCTTAATCAAAGCAGAAAAGGAAACTTGAGGAAACTATTAAGTGAAAATTGCTTTCTCCTTGTAGTAATAAAAACACCAAAGAGGGCACTGCAACGCCACCATTAACTTTGCTATTCAGCTCTTACAAAATTACCAAGGCAATCCACCTTTTCCTCCGCAACCACCATTACCATTGATTTTCACAATCAATCCATAAACACTGCCATTTCCACCACTACCTTCCGCCCACTGCTATCACCACTAAAAACTTAACCACACAACACAGTTCAAGTTTTTGCTTCCTCTACTAATACATGCTTCATTAAACCATCCACACTTCTTCATGAACACTCATTTAGGGCATGATGGTGCCTTACATTAGCTATCATTACTATGTGTAATGTGTTAACTTAATTTACATATTTGGGCCCACACTATCAGCTTAAGCTTTTGAGAGTGGTAACTTAATCAAAGTTTGGTGACCTTTGAGGTCTTTTGTTCAAACATCTTGGTAACCCTATTTATGTTCAATAATTGTTCAGCACATGAGACTTCTATGGTCTGTTAATGGATGGGAGGCAGGCCTATACATGAGGGGGAGAATTGATATGTGTTATGTGTTAGCTTGATATACATAGTTGAGTCCACTTCCTATCAGCTTAAGTTTTGGGATCAGTGGCAAACGAACAGTGTTCCTTATTTTATTCAAATCTTGTTTTCCATTTAATTCGAAAGGTGGGTGCTTTGATGGTTCTGAATAAAAATTGTATATTAGTCTTCTCAATTCACTTATGGAAACATTAGCTACACTCTACCAAACATTTCATCTGCCCTCAAACTTGCCATAGCAATTGAAGCAAATACTTTGATGTCATAATCTCACAACCAATTCTGAGACAACAAATTTGATCTTTAAGATCAAGAATAAGGTGAACAGCAAGAATCAGAATGCATGCCTCAAGATCTATAGTGATATATGGGTGTCTTTTATCAAAGACAAGTAACAAATCTTCTGCCTCATAGATGTGAAGCAAAATTTTCTTAAAACATTTTCAGAAGGAAAGCCTTTATGCATCTTTAAATACAGTATATAAGTGCAAATGCATTTTAAATATGCAAATATCCTCAAGCTATAAGATTAGTTCTTAAATCCAAACCCATAGAACCTACCAAAATGAAAATCCTAAACATGTACAATAAATTAAAAGGAAGAAGAAGAACTCACAGGGTCAGCATGGAAAAAACCATGAGACAAGATTTGTTCCAAGTAAGATTCAACAGCATAGCGACCCAACCTGCAGATCATAAGAGTCATTATAATATCATCATTAGGGATGCTAGGAATTATACCAAATAAATCATCAGTCTAAACTGAGAAGTATAGGAGTTGAATAACACATGTAAAAACAATTTCAGATAGATAAGCAGCAGGAGATTTTTACCTTTTCCGATCAACACCCAACTGGTCTAAAGCTTGTATCTTATTTATTTTGATCCCTGGGACATACTCCATAGTCAGAACCTACAATGAAAATTAGTTTAGTAACAAAAAAATGTGATTAATTTGAAAATATTAAATATAATTTTCAGCTATTGAAATTTCACAATTTCTGTAACATAAACCTGTGGTGTACTGTATTCCCAGAATATTGTTGGGACTTTTACATAATCCATGTTCTTAAAGTTATTAGCAAATAGTTCTGCATTGGCAGCTTCCTTGGTGTAATCAATCTCCTGAAAATATTTACTAATCATTAACAATTTTGTACGTAACACTTATTTGGAGAATCATTAAAAAAAAAAGGAAAAGAAAAAGCTAGTTATCAAACAAAATTCTGAATGCAAATTGCAGAAAATGCACATATAAAAAGAAAATATATTAAACTTTATGTACTTTTTGACAAATTGGAGAAAAAGCAAGGCCCAACAATATGAATTCAACTTGAAGACCCAATATTATGTATAAGCATGGCCAATCATATAGCAATCTTATGTTCCTTAGTTTTACGATTTATACTCTTCTTAGGCACTAAAAAGGGATAGAGCCCCTAATTGTACTTGGTTGGAAAAACAAATCATAAGACAGCACTGTTTTGGCCTATGAAATTGAAGATGAAGCCAACTACTTCTTGGGTTCACCTCCAATGAGACAAGACTAAAGCAATAATGATTGGAATATTACTACCTGATATAAGACAGTGGCACACTCATCATATATAGCAACCCAGTCCCTCTTTGCACCATCTGATTTTGGGTCAATCTTTTGAAGGTATTCTGCAATGACCTGGTAAAAAAGAAAAGAACAAGCACAATTTATTAGAACATATTAGACCCGCAAAAGCTTTATGAGGTCAAGACATACTCAAAATCTGTATGCAAACAAGACATGTGCAAACACTGAATTCATAAACAAGATACAAACTAGATAGAGCAATGAAGAAAGAAAAGATGTGAAATAAAAAGATCTTGATGGTATAGCCATGCTAAATCACTTGAGGAAAAGAATAAGAATATCTAATGGAAATCATTAAGTGTTGCAAACAAACGAAAGCAGATATTACATGGTAAAGTTAGAGGGAGCAATAGAAACAAATTGTGGTTCACATCAAACTGCAATAATCTCATCATCAACAAGCAGCTAAAAGGTTTAAGAAGCAGTTTTAAGAAAATATAAGAACTAACCCTCAGGTTTTTAAGATCAATATCAAAAAGACCCTTGAGACCAGGTCTTTGTACTTTAACAACAACTTCCTCTCCCTTCAATCTTGCACGATGGACCTGACCTGCATAAATAAACATAAAAATATTATGCATATTTTGTTCTTCCTTGACAATATAACATAATATAGATACTAAATTTATGCACTTTTTATGGCCACAATGCATCAAAGTGAATTCAAGCTTACCAAGACTAGCAGCAGCTATGGGTTCATAATCAAACCAATCAAAAATATCATCTAAAGGAGCTCCAAGCTCTTCTTTAACAATATTTACTGCTGTCTCTGATGGGAAAGGAGGAACTTGATCCTAAATGGAAAACAGTGAAATTTAGTGATGATGTAAAGAGCCATCAATTTTTAGGAAAGATAGGTAAACCATAAAAGTCAGTGAGCAGTGATTAAGAAAAATGATTAGAGAAACTAAAATTTTCAAAATTTCCAGAATGTTAGTAGCATAGACATAGTAAACATTGAAAAGAGAAAAAATAAAAATAAAAATATATATATATATATATTCAAGATTCATATAATTATACGCTAGAACTTTGTTAGATGAAAACAAATTTATCTAGTTTTGTTTATTTGATATGCCCCAAGTCAAAAAGAGTTGAGATTTAAGCATAATTTTAAATAAGTTTCTCATAATCTGTCTAAAGCATCCATATGGACGCATATGTTAAGGAAAAAAAGAACTAAAGTTTTCTGATAGTTAAACTGGCTAGCATCCATTGTCCCATTTCCACCATTAGGAAGCAGATAAAAAAACCATTCACCATAAAAATGCATAGTTCTGAAAGACAACTTTATCACCATCAAATTAGACAGTAAAACTTAATGAATAGGATACAATTATATAATTATACATTGACATGAAGCATTCACTTAGAATATCTCAATATTATTATGCCTTAAACTCTTTATTTGAGAAAGCCAATGGCTAAGAGAATTAACACCGACATGCTCTTTGTAAAATAAACAGTGGTCTTTCGGTCTCCAAGTACAAAAGGCATAGTTACTCTCCATTTGAATATTTTACTAATATATAGAAAAAGATTAACTTTTATTTAATTGTCAACAAGCATACACAACTATCTTCATTAAATTTGGCACAATATCCAAAATAACAAAAACAATAAAGTAATGAAAAGAGAACTATGAAAGTTTCCTGAAAAAGTAACTACTTATTTGAAAGACATGCTCTCTCCCTTAAAATAGATGCTCAACAAAATTGAAAGCACTTTTCGAGATGAAAAAACATCCTTGTCCCATTTCCATCATTAGGAAGAAGATAAAAAAAAAGTATTCACCATAAGACATGCACAGTTCTGAATGACAACTTTATCACCGTCAAATTAGGCAGTAAAATTACAGAATAGGATACAAATATAAGTATGCATTGACATGAACCATTCACGTGTATTCAATTAAGAAATTAATGGATTTAAATGGAGTTATAGATTTTAAAAAAACTCATAAATTGTTATGGAATTCCATAGATTTTGTATTGGAGGGATTTCAATTAGACTCTTTCATTCACAAAATTCCTCTTAAAATCCAATGAAATCCATTTAAATCTTTCATTTTTCAAAATCTTTTAAAGTCAATGACTTTTTGAATACCTTCAGATTTTAAAAAACTTCTACAAAGTCTTAATTAAATACACTTAGATTTTAATAGACTTTTATAAAATCTATTAAAATATGAATTGAATACCTCTTGATTTGTATAGATATATTTGAACTCTGAATTGAATACTTAGAACTTTTAAATTCTTTTAAAATCCAACCAATTCTAAATTGAATACACCCTTAAAGAATCTCAATAATATTATGCCTTAAACTCTTTATTGGAGAAAGCCCATGGTTAAAAGAATTAACACCAACATACTCTTTGTAAAATAGAGAGTGGTCTTTTGGTCTCCAAGTATACATAAGGCAAAGTTACTCTCCATTTGAGTATTTTAATCATATATAAAAATATATAACTTTTACTTAAGTCAACAAGCATCCACAACTAACTTCATTTAATTTTGCTCAGTATTGGAAATAACAAAAATGATAAAGTAATGACAAGAGAACTATTAGAGTTAACTAAAAGGGTTACTATTTATTTGAAAAGCATGCTTTCCTTTAAAATAGATGCTCAAGCACTTTTCGAGATGCTATGCTCTAAAACCATCTAAAACATTTTATTTCCAACCTGAAGCTCAGATAACTGATCAACATATTCTTGATCTAGAATGTCCACCCTTGTGGAAAACTGCTGGCCAATTTTGATAAATGTTGGACCTAATCTCAAAATACTTTCCTTTAGCCACTTGGCAAGCGCCTTCCGCTTCAAGACTTTCTTCTCCTCTGTCATTCCTCCTGCATATTTATTTTAAACCAAGTATCTCAAAAGTATATAAAAGACATTTGGGAGACAAGAAAAGAACAGCAGCAGCCAAGTGTTAAAAAACACTTGAAAGTTGATTATAACGATAATTGTACCTCCAGCTTAAGAGACCAACTTTCCAATTTAACCATTAAGATGCATTCGAATTACAAGGTTATTTATTTAGTTCCCACAGGCACAAGGAATGGCAGCACCTGTTTGTAGTATAAGGTTAATCCTAAGCATTATCCTGGCTCTTGGTCCTTTCTCAACGATAACATTTGTTAAGAAAAGCCTTCTAACAATGAAATCCATTACATACAATAGCAACAGGAATAGAAAGTAAATACATGAATAAGTATACAACACTTTACTCCCCTGTAGGTTGTAAATGTTTTTATTTAGTTTATACACTGTAAAATTAAGCAAATTCAACCTTAAACTTCCAAAACGTTGTCAATGTCAACCAATCTTCTAAATTATTACCAAGCACAACAAAAATCACATTTGGCCAATGATGTTCATAGTAAGGAGTTTTTGCTGATTTGCAAACTCTTATTTACTAGAAATAGGACTTATTGGTTCTTGAAAGAACTTGCTTTTGAGAACTTTTTCATTCAATAAATATGCATTTAATTAAAGAACATTTTAATACAATGCATGAATTTTTGATGTAAGAATTTGAAAACACGAAAAATATGAGGCAAAATGTACATTTAATGAATAAAAAGTTCTTAATAATCAACATTTATATATTCCGCATGCAAATTTTTTTTATGTTATTTTACATACATGCCTCCTAAACTAAAAGTTCTGTATAAGCCACTGCACAAGAAAATTTTTAGTTTTATTATATGATAATAAATGCAAAGTTCTCCCAACCTGACATGCCAACCATGATAGTTTACTCATAGCCAATAATCTATTGAGCACAATGGAAGCACAACCATAGTACAACTGACTAATCATGGTGTCGAAGAGACTTTTCCCCTTCAACAGCCCCTCTTTTCTAATAGATAAACATTTTAATTTGTAAGGCTAATTAACTAGGGTATACTCGAGGGTGATGATTTTCAAGCTACAAAGAAATTACTATTATAAATCAAATTGATAGATGACCAAAGCCCAAAAAGAAATAATTGCCTTTACAATTATTAATTTTTTTCTATTACAAGTGAGCAGTGACTGACCTCGATAAGTGAATTTCTGATTGTTCAGCCAAGCCTTAAAGATGAATGTCAGAACAAATCCCCATATTTCCAAAGTCCTCTGGATAGTTGAGTAAGTTTTGAATCTACTCCAACGACCACCAGGTGCAACAGAAACCTGCAAAAATTAAAATTCCATTATAGTACAATGTTAAATGCATATATGTTCTTGGTTGTTACATATAACTGTAAGGAATTAACAAACCAATATGAGCCCACATAGCACGTACAATAATATCTAAAAGTTGGCTCAAAGCCATAAAAATGCACAATGGTAATCTTACCAATTTCAGTATTAAAAGATTTAAAGGAAGCCAACTACAATGCCACAAGCCCGACCACGACAGCTTGCTTAATATTTATTCTCCATTAGTTTGCTTATCCTAAATGCTGTCTCTTTATCTACAATACATTCATGGAGATTATGTAAGTTCAAATTTTTCATCTCTCTGATTCTTCACCTCCACTTATCTAAGGTCCGAACTATGACAGAAAAATGAAAACTATCAACTAGTATCTGAAAATTAACGCCTAATCACTAACTTGTTCAACGACAAGATTCATTCAATTCTTCAACCTTCGTTCACAAAAAAAAAACAAAAAAATTCTTAAACTATTTTTCTTTTGCTTATCAATATTATTACAATGCATGCATGGCCTCAATAATCATACTAGTTGTATTTGACTGCAAATAAAATCAGAAATGGTCTAAAATTCCATAAACCCTTAACAACAATAAGAGACTTAAATACCAATTCTGTTCAGGGAAAAAAAAAAACAAAAAACCTCTTGTTGCGCACTTCGTTTAAACCATGCCTCCTCTTTACCAATTTCCTCAATCCTTTTCTGTCTCCCTTTCTCTTTCGACTCCGAAACTTCAACCTCTTCCACCACTTCCGAAGCCACGCCATTTCCATTCACATACTTCATCAAACTCCCATTACTTGACCCCTTCACTCTCTCAACCTCGATTACTCCGCCGCTCTCATACCCATCCACCGACCCATTATACCTATAATCGCTCCCACTAGTACTAGCAGCTCCATTTCCATTCAACACCGCACCATTCACTTCCTTGATCAACCCTCTGTCCCTGTCTTCAACGACGACACCTTCTTCTCTAACAGCTCTGATCCGAGTCCGCAAAGAAAGATTGAACCTCGAAATCCTAGACAAAGAGAATTTGGAGAGAGAATTCCTAGAGAGAGAGAGACGGCGTTTGGGCGTGGTTTGTGGGCGTAGAAAAGTGAGTTCCGGTATGGGTAGAGATGAAGCCATTGACGGGAATTGAAAGTTGCTCTGGATATTTGATCAAACCCTAACTCTCACTTTCATAGTCTATGACAGAGAGAGAGAGAGAGAGAGAGAGAGAGAGGACGGTTATGGTGTCTGAAAGCAGTGCAGGAGAGAGGAGAATGAGAAGGAAGAAGAAGACAAAGAGTGTTTTTGAGGAACAGAAATCTTGCTGAAAATTTTATTTTAATTTTTTCTCGGGAAAATTGGAAGTGAAAATTGGAGGGAAAGGGGTGGATATGGGGAGGACACGTGGAACGTGGTAAAGATGAGTGTTTGTGGAAATGATGAAATCTGATTGGATGAGAGAGTATCGCGGATTTTCCTCAGCCACAAAGTCTGTATGGAATCATTTTGGACTCCTTTCGGGGTGTGTGGCAGCCCACGTGGAAATTTTATATGATTGAATTATTAAATATTTTCACTCAACAAATTAGTGATGTTTTATCGTATACGTCTTATGATTAATAGTAGTCTTTTTTAAAAGGAAATTAAGCAGGTATGTCTCAAAGTTCTAACTAAACAAAAAAAAAAAACTAACATTCTATAGTTTAATTTTGCTATAATATGTGGGTACGCCCAAATTAAGATCGGCATACTAGTCGATTATATGTGTTTAATTTAATATGTCCGTCATAATTGATAAAATATAATCGGACNCAATTATTTTTAGAAATGATTAAAAATATTAATTATGTACTAAGTATGGTATCTCAATTTGGTATTTTATTTTCTGTTTAGAATAGTATCAGTTTGATTCTCGAATTGATGTAGTGTAAAATACCTTTATTTTATTTTTTAAAATTCAATTTTAGTATAATTGATAGTTGATTTAATTTAAAAGGCCCAGGAGGAAATATTAGATGATAATGCTATAAATACTAAAATATTTATTAAATTTATTTATTAAAAATTTTATTTGTTGATATAATTGTATAATTTAAATATGATTAAGTAAACTTTTAAATAGAAAAGTGAATCAAAAGAATAAATAAATTAAATATTAATATATTATCTGCTACATTATTTTATAAATAAATTTTATCAATATTTTTCAAGCCTTCTATTATTGTTACTTGATTATGTATTCTTATAAAAGGAACTATTCGTTTGAAAAAATAATAATAAGTTATTCACCATTTTTTATTTTATTTTAAAATTGTTATACAGCTAAAATATTTATCAAAAATTATTTACCAAATAATAAGTGTTAGTTAGTTTATTCAAATTACTTTAATATATATAAATAAATATTTAAATAAATAAATTAAATTAAAAAGCTTAACCAATTAAATATTGTCATACTATTTGCTAACTAAATTTAATTAATATTTTAATAAATCTAGCATTATTAATTTTAAAACAAAAAGATTCCAATTCAAAATTATTATCTGAATCCAAAGCAATTAGGTTGTGTCTTTCTTTATTGTTATCTATTAGAACCAATAAATAAATAAATAAATAAAACCCTAAAAATAAATTATTACAGTTGTAACAACTAAATTGAGACAAACATAAACAAATGTTTGTAATTTTGTAATTTTTAAACTAAAACTAAATTGAGACAAACAGTAAACTTTGTAATTTTTTTTTTAATTTTTATTATTTATAAAACGATTTATATTATGACAATGCTTAATAACTAAAGAAAAATGGTTATATTTTGATAAGTTGTACTGTTTAAGACTTTAAACATATAAAATTCAATTCGGTGGAAAACTCGCCCAAAATAATAATAAATAAATAATTAGTTAAAGAAAGCATAGAATTTGACCTCAAACCTAGCAAAAATCCACATCATACAAATCCAATATAACACGATAAATTATCAAATCTACAAATACCCACAAGCTCATCAACCAGCATGGAAGTTTTTTTTTTTAGTTTCATTTGTATATTTTTTTTCCTTTTTTTCTTACTTTTAATGAAATATACTAATAAAATACATTTACTATGCTAACAAGATCACATTTATATACCAAAAAATGCAACGATACCAAATTCGAATCCCCGCCCCAATATAATTGTGCCTATCAAATAGCTTCAGATTGTAGCATTTATATATACATATATATATATATAT
>QANX01000562.1:8946-33152 GCA_003254975.1 Ochetophila trinervis
CATCTAAATAATGTGAAATCATTTAAATATATTTTAATTGTTAAATCCTAATTAGAGAAGTAACAATCCTTAGATTTACATGAAATCTATTGGTAATTATTATAGAAGGTAAATTGCATTTTTTTAAATTTGGTTGACAGTTTATTTTTCTTATGTGTCAATCAATATGGATAACATGACTACTATAAAATGCTTAGGAAATCTTTATAGAGTCTCTAATAGAATATGAATTGTAAAAAATATATCACATAAGCAATATAAACAATGTTTTAAAAAAGTTGATCTCCAATAATAAAATCTAGATGAATATCAGACTGATGTAGCCTAGACATTATCAAAGTAAATGTCTACTATTAGAAACTTTATTAAACATTGTAAAGTTTTCTAAAAAATAAAATTGTCCTTAAAAAATTAATAAAACAATGTTTTAAAGAAATTGATCTCCAATAATAATGTCTAAAATGAATATCAGGCTGATATAGTTTAGACATTGTCAAAATAAATATTTACTTCTGTAGACTTTGTTAAACATTATAAAGTTTTCTAAAAAAAAAGTTTTCCTTAAAAATTAATTTTTTTTCAAAGACGGAAAAAGTTAATCAAATATATTATTAAGTAATAGCCAAAAATAATTTTTGTTTTACATTACCATTACCGTTAGAGAACAATGTTATATTTAATTATAAATTTGTGCCACCCAGACATAGACAATGTTAATTTTAATACCATATGTAAAGCAATCAACATTCACTATTCGAGAATAGAAATATAAATTGTGTAAAAAGACATAACACATAAACACTGTTTAAAAAAAATTGATCTACGATGATAATATCTAAAATGAATATCAAACTGATATGACATAAATATTGTCAGAGTAAATATTTATTTTTTAAAACTATATTAGACCTTTTCTATTTTATATGAGAAGCTAGTATTTTTTAAAAATAAAAATATATAATTAATTAATAACAATTAAAAAAATTGTTTTGCACAATAATTATTAAAAAATAATTTTTAATTTATTTATATCACCAATTTGACTTTTGGACGCAATTGGCCAATAATCTAATTAGAGTAAAAAATAAAAATGAAAAGGCAAAAAATGGATGTATGTGCTATGGGGGTCCAGTGACATAGGGCTAGTGGGAGTTTAATAATTGGGGATTTTCTTCAAGCATATGAGTGTTTGCAGATGAATTTACAGGTTTTCCCGTATACTAGGCCCAATCACCCAAACACAATTCACAGGTTTCAAGCCCTCACTACAAGGCTCGGCGATTAGCAGGTAATTTGTACATTTAATTAAATGTTAACTTTGTTTTATTTGGGACTTCCATAAACATAATTTCAGAGCGATACAGCTAACTTATAATTAGTTCGTGATCAAGTGGATAAGTTATATCTTCAAAATCACAAATTCAAAAGAAATAGAACCGAAAAAAGAAAAAAACAAATAATTGAGTGGAAAACCTTACCCGTACTGTTTACCATCTTCTGCTCCCAAATCTTGGCTTTAGAAATAAATAAACTTTTATATTTTTTTTCTTTAAAATTAAGAAGTGTGAACCGCATAAATAGTTACAAGCAGAGAAAGTGTATAAAAAGAGCTGGATACTTACCTTTGCAAGAATCCCAAGTCTTGGGAAGACAGGAACATCCTTACAATCTCCGCTGATGCAATTAAAAACATAATAAATTTTTATAATAAACTGAATAAAAATATATATAAAATTATATCGAAGTACGCTTTGATTGGACTAACTGATGGCCTAATGGACTGGATTTAAACTAAAGATTTAAAGCACGAGTCCAACTCAACAAAAAATACGGGAGCTCGATATCAGACCATATTAAGGGGCTCATTTACGCTGGAATTTTTCAAACATGTATGATCGGGTATTTGGCTTTTGGACATTTTATATATCCCTGTAGAAAATCCCTTCGAACAATTAAAAACTTACAAGTCAAAAAAAAAAATTATATATCAAACAAACTTGCCCTTATAAAAAGAATCTATAAAATTTAAAATTACTTAATGCCTATAATAATAAATTTTTTGAAGAAAATTTTATTTTTAATATTTATATAAAAAAAAAGTTTTGATTAAATTATGTTGAAATATGGATATTGCCAAAAGGGTATTTTTTTTTTTGTCAAATTAGAATAACTTTATTATTTAATTGGTTCAAAAAAAAAGCAATGTATTATACATAATCATAGTTAATGGGTTTATTTATTATTTTATTAATTTAAGAAGATTATTAATAAATATCAGATAATTCAAAAGGGTATTGTGTAAATTTGCCCTTAATCTAAACTATATGCAGAATCATTAAATATGTTTTAAGGTGGAAGAACATAATTAACTAGTGTGGCAATAATGTCACCCCAAAAAGTATTTTAAATAAAAAATTAACTCTATCACCAAGTCTCCTATTTAGTACCAAAATAGAAAACACAATTCAAAATGCGACCCATCTCAAGAGGAATGATTATCTTCAAGAAAAAGTCCATGTTATTTATTTTGTCTCATTTGATTTAGAGATAAGTAGAAGCCCAATCACAGAACCAGATTTTCCTCCCACTACAGATAGAGATTTGTTTTCTCAGGAACCAAACAAGAAGTAAAGCCAAAATATCCAAAAACATTTTACATTCAAAGTAACAAGGCAATGGGAGAGGCAAGCTTTGGAATTGCCCAATAATATTATACAAGCAGATTCAAAATTTGTAATTCACATCAACCAAGTTTAATGCTAGCAAAATGATATATTCCCCATCCACATACACAATAAACAAAGGGGAAATAGAAAAATTGCTATTCCGAAAACAAACTGGGCATGAAAAACATCAAAACAAAGAAAGAAGAAGACAAAAAGGATTTTGCACAGTGAATTGGTGTAAAAATGGACCAAGAATACAAACAATGAAAAAAAGCTAAAGAGTAAGATTGACAAGAAAAATGGAGCAATGGAAAATTGCTGCCGTTTCTTCAACCTTTTACTGCAGGTGGTGGTCCAACTGACCCCACTGAATAATACTGCTGAGATAGCCCCTCCTCGGTGTCAATGAATGAATCATTGTTTGCTGCATTTTGCTCTTGCGCCTGTAAGCTAGCACGGCAGAGCTCCTCAATTTGGTTTGTGACCATAACCATTGAGGGCCGCTTATCTGGATGCTGAGCTGTACATTCAAGTGCGAGTTGTAAAAGCTCAACCATTTCTTCCTCGATATTCTGATACCTGAGAAGCTCAAGGTCAAAAACCTCAGCAGTCCATTCCTCTTGAACCACAGACTGAACCCATTTAGGAAGGTCCACTCCTTCCTCATTCAGCTGAGAATGAGTGGGAGGCTTTCCTGTGAGCAGCTCCAAAAGCAATACACCAAAGCTGTATACATCTGCTTTCTGGGAAACTTTACGCGAATCTGTGACTTCTGGGGCACGGTAACCAGCAATACGGGTGGGAGTAGACATGGGGATAGCAACATGAGCAAGGCCGAAATCTGAAACACGCGCTTCGTAGTTTCTTGTGAGGAGGACGTTCGACGATTTAATATTTCCATGGGATGCCAAGGGGCCTTGTGAGTGCAGGTATGCAATACCACGAGCAGCTCCAAGGGCAATACCAGATCTTGTTTCCCAATTCAATGGAGTCCTGCCAGCTCCTCTGTTTCCTGTAGTCAAGAAATAAAACAACAGCATAAGGACAAATTACAAGGGAACAAGTTGTTGCTTCTGCCATTGAGTTTTCATTTCTTTTCATGGTCTCCATGAAACAGATGTTTTGAATTATAATTATTTTATTACTATTCTAATCACTCCTTTGCTTCTCTGCCATTGATTTTGTTCCTTTTCGTGGGTCAGGGCTTTCAAACATATTCAAAGAATTGTTTTTATTTTAATCTGTTGTACATCAAGCTCTTTTTTTCTTTTTCTTTTTTCTCTTTCTTTTTTGTCCTTTTTTCTTTCTCTCTCTTTTTGTTTTTCCCCTCTCTTTGATTGTGATTTAAAGAATTCGATTTCAATTTTCAATTGCTGAACAGATAAATTGGTCCCCCCCAACCCGCCATACACACGCAATGAAGGAACAAGTATATAAGAGTACAGAGAAAGTATTTTACATGAGAAGGAAAAACAAAAGAAAAATACAGGCACTTTGACTGTATATGTCAATAAGCAAAGGAATTAGAACTTCAAATTTCACACAAAATAAAAAAATAGTAGCACAAACTTAACATAAAGTAGATAAAATAAAAAATAAAAAAATTGCATGAAAGATACAAACATATTAACATTTATAACAGTCCCTAAATTCTAAGCATCCATTGCAGAAACATATGGAAATATGTCATTATATACACAACCAAGCTCACGTTACATCGACATAATACTATCAATAATACTATCAGAATTTTTTTTATCTTTTTAAGAGTTGGGATTTAAAAATGTATTTATAGTTCACTGGATCCCTACAGGGTTCATTTTCTCTATAAAAGATTTTAATATGTCACTAAATCCATATTAGATCATTAATTGATTTTAAATCCCAGCCAGTGCATTTCAGGCAATGCCAGATAGATGGAAAGGCATTTCTTTCAAGGCAGCTAAGAATATTTTCATATAAACCTAACATTATATATAAAAAATATATATATATATATATGGTTCGGTCTGAAAACTGTCCAAACCGCAACCGAAACGCTATATGCAATTTGACAAAACTACAAATTAAACAAAACCATTTAATCTTCAAAAAACAAACCAAACCAAAAACAATGGTTTGATTTGGTTTAGTGGTTTGGTTTGGTTTATGGCTTTATGCCCACCCCTACCTGATGCCGGACACAGTGAGTAGAATCTGTGAACTACAGAGCACATAACAAGGAAGACAACAAAACTAAGACAAGAAATGGTAAAAGTTTGACCATAAAATCACAAACAGAACTTGATAAAACAACTAAGAAACACATAAACATTATATTGGGATCATGTCTTCAATTAATTTAAAATATGTAACATTGTTGTAGATCAACAACAATAACAGACAAGACAATAGAATCGTCCACAGTTTCCAGATAGTGGGAAAAGGAAAAAAACAAGCTTAAAGCAATTGTATATTCCAATGGAATTCTGTTGCCTGCTTATCTTTCTTCTTCATTTTGGTTTGCTTTCATTGTCAAATTCTCTTCCCGACAAGAGATTAATCAAATGAGATATTCCAAATCATTAAAGGCCATAATTTATCTAATTTTGAGGATTCCTATCCTATAGGCTTAGGTGAATATAATCTCAACCAAGAAAATGATTCCACACATATTAAATTTTGTAAAGCCACAAATAAAGCAAGTCAGACAACCATAACATAATACTATTGACCAACATAAAAACCATGATAGCATTCTTTTGATAAGGAAACCATTGATGACAATAAATCAAAATACATAAACAAGGCTGAAGTGATATAAGATAATAAATAGTGCATAATAACCAAAATAATTATAAAAAGTGGACCAAAAAAGAAGATACATACCCACACATTATAAACAGCACATAAATAAATACACGACCAAGGAAAGCAAGTAATTACCACAAAAAGATAATAGAATGTTGACATGATAATGATGATAGAGACCTCAATGATCAAAACAATCAAAAAGAACAACAGACTGAATTTTTTACTAGAAATAGAGAAGAGTAATAGCAGTAAGGGAAAGAGAAATGAAAGCAAAGAAGAACCAAATGCTCACCATGCAAAAGCGCAGATAAGCTTCCCATGGGCATGTAATCATAAACAAGAAGCCTTTCATCTCTGCTATGGTAGTAAGCCCTGAGTGGTACCAAATTCTCATGATCCACTCTCCCAACCTCTTCCATCTTCTCCCTATATTCCTTCTCCGGCACAACCACTTCCTTCAATCTCTTCACCGCTACAGCAATCCCCATTTCGAGAGTTGCCTTATATGCCGTCCCGAAAGTCCCCTTTCCTAGCACCTCCGCTGATGCCCTCAACAAATCCTCCAAATCAAACACTCTCACAGCATTCCCAAAAAACACCAAACTCTTATTCACACCACCCTTTGCATTGGCTTTTGCCGCCGAGGACGAAAAATCAGCACTCAAACTCTCACTCTCCACCATCGTCTTCCCACTTGGAATTTCAACCTCAGTAAGCTTTGGTGTGCTTTCCTTGGGACCCTTTTCCTCGCTGCTGCTCTTTCTTCTCTTGCATAAAAATATCAAAATGACAACAATTAACAACAGCCCAACCAAAGACCCAATCACAATTCCCGCAATTGCTCCACCAGACAAGGACTTGTCCTTACTACTCTCAGTCCCATTGCACACATTCAAGGGCTTCCCACAAAGTGAATTCCCTCCGAAAGCGCTTGCTTCAAACCTTGATAGCTTCGAAGGGATCGACCCGTTTAGCCTATTATACGAAATGTTGAATTTTTGAAGCCCAGGCAAATCAATTTCTGGGACTGACCCAGTAAAGCTGTTGTTCTCCAAATACAGAGTATCTAACTTCGTGAGGTTATTAAACCGCGGCGAAATCTCACCGGAAAAATTGTTGAAAGCAAGATTCAATTGAGCCAAGTTCTGCATATTGAAAAAGAATTCCGGGATGTTCCCCGATAAAAAGTTACCATGTAAGTAGAGGTTTCGAAGATTGACGAGTTTTTCAAGGTCCGCCGGAACCCGACCAGAAAGAGCGTTGAATCGTAGAGAGAGAGACTGAAGTTGGGTAAGATTCCCAAGTCCAAGAGGAAGTTGCCCGGTAAGTCCCTCGCCGGGAAGACGCAACTCGGTGACTCTGTCGGAGACGCAAGTGACTCCGACCCATGAACATGGATTGGTCTGAGTGACGTTCCACATGCGCGTTCGACCACCCACGGTGCTTTGGAGGGTAACCAGAACCGCCCGGTCCGAAACCAGGTCCGAATCGCCGCCGGGAACGGATCTCAAGAAGAAAACGATCAGAACACCAGCGAAAAAAATTTGCTGTTGCTTATTCTTCATTTTTCTCCTTTCCGGTCGCCGGAAAAATAAAAAACTAAAGAAGAATGAATACCCACTTCAGTTTTTGTGTGTGGGAGTAGCTACAATCTAGGTGTCTCACAGTTTCAAAATGCGCATCACTTTAAATTTGATTTATGTTGGTCGTTTGGTTACAGGCAAAGTGGAGGAAAGAGAGAGAAAAAAAAAAAAAAAAAAAGAGAGAGAGAAAGAGTGGTCGAGGGTGACACATTATAAACCCCCCAAAGGCCAAACCCCTCAAAAAAGTTAATAAACACTAAGCTGAGTTGGAAATTTATCTAGTTATAATACTCTACAGTCGGCTGTAAAATATAAAGAATGCAATCGATGACTTGGCCATGAAGTAATGGGCAACGTGAGCAACGGGAAACGGCAATGTGAATTCAAATTATGGAAGTTTCCAAAGATGTGGGCCCCACACTAATCAGACCGGTCCAATTGGATTATTTGGAGCTTTATAGGGATGTGAGCGTTTAGCGTAAGAAGCAAGGTGGGATTGGTTTCGCGTGCTTTTTGGGGAATTTTAATAATTTATTGGGTAATTTTATTGGAATCTAGATTTTGTTATTAAATTATGTTCGACTTTTACTTTCCTATTAAGGAATAAAATAAGAATCAAATTATTATTATTATTATTTTCTTTCTACTCTTTACATTGGCGAGAGTTAGGATTTTAGTAAAATAATCAAACGAAATTTCTTTTTGTTTCCAAGTAATATTCGAAATTTCTTCCAAAATATATATATATAGGAATTTTCTTAAAGGTTCACTTGGAAGATTTTTTTGTTTTTTTTTAGCCAAAGTTTACTTATACCATTGAAAGTTGCTAATAGTTTAGGTGTTTGTTTGCATATAATATTATGAAACTTAATTATTTATTTAATTTTCATACTTATTTTTACGGTATTTCTTTTTTATAAAATGGTAATACATTTCATTTTTTTATATATCTTCTATATGAAAAAGATATTTCATGAAAAAAAAAACAAGTCTATGTTATATTTTCATTAATTGTCATGATATTTTTTTATTTTCTTTCTTGAACAATAGCAAACTCACAGCTTTATTCATGTTAATGTAACATGTATTGTTTTTGAAAACAAAAATACACTTTATGAATTTTTGTTAATTTTATTAATTAATATTTATATATTTTACATGTAAAAAATTCAAAAAACCATGTTACATAAGATAATACTAAAACAAAAATAAAATATTTAAGTATTTAAAATTGCAACTAACGTGTCTTCTGGAAAATAAAAAATAAAATAAAAATTCCATAACTAACTTCCAAAGAAGACAAAAAGCTAAGGCCTTAAAGTAAGAAATCATGTAGACAGTTTACAATTAACTTGATTAACAAATAATAAGTTTCACCTTTACATGATTTTATTTTATTTTTTGCTAAATCTTAGGATCAAACAAGATTAAGTTATGCTATTTTGTGCCCAACAATATTGACAATGAAATCTAAACCACCTCCCTCTTTTTTCTTTCATGCCGAAATGATTGATTTGAAAACTGCAATGCACTAATTTGAGTGTTTTGTTTACTAATCATATTTTTCTTTTAAATGTATTCATAAGATCATTAACACTAATTTTACTCTTCATATTTCCATGACCCTCCAAATTTCCATCGATTAAATCACAGTTACCTCTTCGCAATGTTATAATACCATATTTTTCTATAATATACCACGTTACAATCATATTTAAGGTAAACAATTAAACAAAAACAAACCACTTTATTTCGACCGTAAATTTTAAACAAGTCTAGTTAAGCAATAAATAAAACTGGAGTTCTAAATTTTGATTATTTGTGCACAATCTCTTACATAAGAGAACGGATTTATGGCCCTTTCATTATAATTATTATTAATCTAAACTCAAAATTTTAATCCCCTTTCAATTTTATTTATTTCTTAAATCAACAACCCTCTTTTAATAGAGAAGTTAAAAATATATATATATAAAGAAATAATGCTATGGTGGTGAACGGTGACTGTGAGAGTAAAGAATAATTAATTGTATTCATAAAAAAAAATAATTAATTGGATTTAAATAACATGATCAATGAGGAACAACCACGTGGCTATTAATGCCTTATTGGTGACAACTGTGTACTTCGCATGTTTGCTGATGTTAATTAAGATGGATGATTTTTTTAATTGGAATCTAGTAAATGAATAAAAGAATATTTATATAGTATAATATTTATTTAATAGATAATATTTATGTAAAAGTTATATGTTTAAAATTATTTAAAAAATAATTAAAATTGATAAATTATTTAAAATTTATGTTTAATTTTTTTATTAGCGTTTATAAATTATTTAAACAAAATTATTAAAAAATATATTTATATCAGTCCATGCATAAAAAAAAATTAAAAATAAAAAGACTAATTGGAAATCCAATGCTAAAATTCTCACATTCAAATTTAAATTATTTTTATTTATATAAAAATTAAAAATTAAAAGCAAATTTTCGCTGTTTCATTACGTCCCAAAAATAATAAAAAGTAAAAACATTGGCTGTTTGAAAAGCCAGGCTGTGATTGGTCGGCCATTTGAGCAGCAGAGGAAATAGAGTTAAAGTAGGTAGACCAACTCCTGTGGAGGACTTGAACAGCTTTAAATCTTTGATTGGGTCATCTTTTTTTTTTTTTAACTGCATGTTCATTGTCCAACGGCTTCATACCTACCTTCTCGAGTATACGCGCGTTGCCCAATTGAAATATTATATTAATTCTTCACGTTGTGTTTGAAATTTTAGAAATTTCCTTTTCATTTTTCATATATTTTTAAAGAATATTTTATTTGCAAATCATCGTGTATTTTAGACTGTCTTTCAAGGTAATCCTAAATTTTGGTCATCAATGAAAAATAAAAATTGAAGAAAAAACCAATTATACACAATTGAAGTAGAAATTCTAGTTTAAAAAGAAATTAAGAATTCTAGTCTCTTTGACCTAAGTCAAATTCTCACATGTAATTTGAAAGTAAATGACTACCAAATTGGCAACCACATTCTAATTTATTGTGCTTTTATGGAAGTATAACAGTTTAATATGTTAAGTTTTTCAATAAATTTTGTAAAAGATGTAGATGCAAAAATTAACCATTAAAAATTATTTATTATTTTTTACCATTGAATAATCTATGAGCATGCAAATAGAAAACATTAAAGATTCTTTAGCGTTTAAGTCAATTTTTTTTTTCTAAAATGTTAGGATTTTAGTGTGTGCTTAATGTGTACTTGTTTGAGGTTGATAATTATGCTTATATAGCACATTAGCATGTAATTTTCTCATAGGATTGGAAAACCAGTCTCTAACTCTAAGGTCGTGTTTGTTACGTTGGAGATGGGGGCCATATTGGATTGAGAAATCTGGTCTTCTCTTTATCAGGAGTTTGGCAAGCGTCGGATTGGGATTTCTCAATCCAATCCTCGAATTCGGTTAGCCAACTTAAAGGAGAGACCGAATCCTCCTCACAGACACGGGTTAACAGCAAGCAGACTTAGATAGCTTTCCCTCGACCACTGCCCCTCTCTAGCTGCAACCTCAACTCTCTCCAGCAAAGCTCTCCCTCTACAGAAAAGCTCCCCTTTTCCACAGCTCTCTCTCTTCAGCAAAGCTCCCCCTTTCCACAGCTCCCCCTTTGCAGATATGCTCCCCTTTTCCAGCAAAGCTCCCTCTCTCCAAATCCAGTATCCCTTGTCCTCTCCAGCAGATCCACAAAGGAACCCAAATTTGTTCCCCCTCTCCACAACTCTTCTCTCTTGTCCTCTCCAGCAGCTCGACGAAGGAACCCAATGCTGCTCTCCGTTTCCACAGCTCGTCTCCCCTGTCCTCTCCAACAGATCCACGAATGAACTCGATTTTGTACTTGAGGTTAGTCGTTTCGGATTTAGAATCAGTAAAAACTGATTTTGTTGGATTATACCTCGAATTTTGTTGGATTTTTTCTCCAATTTTAACTGGATTTTTTCTCGAATTTTAGCTGGACTTTTGCTTGAATTTTTGCTTCATTTTTTGCTGGACAGTTGGTCTGGATTTGGACTGGATCGTGGGTCTAGATGGAAAATATGGGTTGATGTTCTGTAAACTAAATTTTGAGTTGGATTGTTGCTGGATTTTGGTGTGATTTTTGTGTATACGTTTGCTTTGTGTATTGATGCTTAAGAAAGAATAATGTCAAATTTAGACATTAGTAAGAAAGTATGTCAAATTAAGGAGCTGGATTGTTGCTGGACATGTGATTTTTTTAATTAAGAAACATGGTTCGGATCAGTAATTTTCTTTGTTTTTTGCTAAAATGGTTTGGATTAATATTGATCGGTAATTTGCATGAAAATTTTAGGTGGAAAAATATATAATATCAATAAAATAAAGTTTCTTATATAAATGAGCTTAAAAACATAAAATTTGTATTACCCTGATAGTGATACTATGCCTACAAATAAGATAAAAAATAAAAGCTTCAACTAAAAATTAGAGATTTGGATTGTGCTAGATTTCATGACTTGGTTCGAGCAATGCTGATTGGCCTACACATATATAAGTGTATTTGCCATAGATTTCATGACTTGAGCCAGGACTATAGTTCATCAAACCCATCTATTCCAACTATTATTGAGTTTTCTTTATAAAAAAAATTAAAAAGTATGCATATCTTAATTAAATAATTATATAAATTCAATGTATAGTGTATACATATAATTTATATAATTTATATTATTTATATAATTAGTTACAAATCATACCGTTTAATAGATGAAGCAGAAATAGCTTATGTTTCACATATTGAACGGACAATTAAACAAAAAAATAATAATAAATAATCTATTGAAGAAATGGAGATTAAGCATCATATACCTAATTATCGAAGCATATATTGATGTTCGTTCTTCATCAGTTTAATTGTCGGTTGCACAGTTAAAATTGTTGTTATGAGCATACTAACACATGTGTATTAGGTTAATCTGCATCTTGCTTTTTCAATTTTAGTAGTTGTTTATGTTATTGAGAACAATGATGACAGATTTGTATTAAATTATGTTTAATATTTTATTGAATGACATACTATTATGTTTTATTAAATTTATAATTGAAAAAATATACAATATATTTTATATATTATGTATATTTACATTAATAATTAAAATTACAATTTCTACTATAATCAAAAAAATATAAAATATATTGAAAAATTAAATTTTTATCCAGTCCAGTCCAAAATTGTACAAAACATAGTATATCATATCCGATCCAGTCCGGTCATGCACTAAACACAGGATAGGATTTGAGAAATCCAGTCCAGTATTATCCAGTCCGATCCAATCCTGCTAGCTATATCTGATCTAGTCCGATACTGCATACCAAACAGACCGTAAGGGATCACATAGTCTATGAGGATATTAGAGTACATTGTATGTCCTGACCTTTAAATACACTGCATTAATTGTTAAGCTTGTTTGATCGGATATTTAAGTAAAATTCACCTCTACAGAAAAAGATATGGTGATAATGTATTAAAAGTAAAATTTAAGATTTGCTCATCTAATTTCTAAATCTTAAAAGCATAAATGTGAAACAACAAAATAAAATATGAGAGTGGGTGTGTAGAATAATTTTCTTTACTTTAATTAATTTTTAATATTTTATATTTATAATAAAATTATACTTAGAAGATCTCCAATGTCTATGTCCATTTTAAAAAAAGATGTTGCCACATATGATAGATGGATAGACTTTATTAAAATCATCTCCAAAAATTATTTATAAAAAATTTGTTAAACTGATGTAGCAAAAAAATAATAATTAAAAGTTGTGAAACTGATTATTTATTTTTGAAAGCTTTGTTAGACAATTTGACTCAGCTAACCATTTTTATTAAAAAAAAATAAAAGGAAAAAATAGGTAGATATCAATTGTTATTATGTTTGTTAAATATATATATATATACATAATATTAAATTAAATGAAAAATAAACAGAATCATTGAAAAATATTTTTTAAATTGAATATCTAATGAGTATTCATGTCACATGATCTAGAAATCCTTTTAATTTTTGTGCCACATAAATAATAACCATAAAACCATTAAAAATGCTTATATTCTAGATGCATATCCTTATTTCATCCATGGTTTGGAGAATATATTTTCTTTTATTTTTATTTCATTTTTAATTTAATAATCCCATATTATCTTGGACGAAATTATAAAGTCGTATTTACGGGCTTGGTATAGAAAAAAATTGAAAAAGACATATGGATAAAATTCCGACTTAGGACCTGGCTTTCAAGCTAGGAGCGTTATTGGGCCGAAAAGTGGACAAAATAGGATGAGCCAACCAACTCGCCCACTGTTAGCCCCTTAGATGCATGGCATTCGGCCAAGGCATGGCAGCCTTGCCTATGCCGAGGCAGTGAGTGGGGGTGTGCCTGTGGTGGGCACATCCCTTGGTTGAGCAAGGCAGCGTAGCCATGTTGGTGCATGGCATGGCATGGCATGGGCGGAGACCCAGCGTGCCACTATGGGGTTCATGGATGCGAGGCAAGCAAGCAGGTTGCTGCAAGGGCTTGTGCGCAGATATGCAGCGTGCATAGGCGAGGGGTGCAGCCAGGCAACGCAGCACAAGGGCATCGCTGGCGCTGGCGTGGGCTATGTCTACGCACAGCGCATGCCTGCGTGCTGTGCTAAGGTTGTGATGTTGCCTGAATGTTGTGGCGCCGAGGATGTGCAGCAAATGTGCGAGTGTGGCTTGTGTGCTAATGTGACCAAGGACCCATGCAGCCTATGTGTAGGTGTGGCCGAGGACCTGCGCAGCATGTGGGCTTGGTGTGGCCGAATGGTGCCTTGCATGGCCTTGTGTGTGGGCATGTGCAGGCACCAAGGGTGCAGTGGATGGCGCGGCTTAGTGACATGGCTCGGTGGCTGGCAATGGTGCTGGGACTTGCTGGCTGCAATCCAAGGACAGGTGGCAGCCTTCCTATATTCTGGGCGGTTACAAAGAGTGGGCAGGCGGTTACAAGAAGTGGGTTAGCCTTCCTACATTCTAGGAGGAGTGGGCAGGCGGTTACAATATTTGTCCTAGCAGCTGGGGTTGTCAGCTGCACGGTTTTGTCTATATAAGCTAGAGAGCCTGAGTTACCAAGCCATTGAGAAAGGCATTGTGGTAACCATTGGCATACTCTTGGCTGGTTTTCCTATTCTTATTGAATGAAAGAAAAGGTTGGGGAAATTGCCACGTAAACACTTGTGTTGGCTGTGTGCGTATGCTTGGCTGATTGTGGTTATCTTTGTGTTGTGTGTGCGTTGCTGGTTGCTTTGCATATACTATTGATTATTGAGAGTTGGCTGACTAAGGAGGACTTTCTTAGGCCTTGCAGGTTCGAAAAATTTAGCCTCGGAATTTGACCATGTAACAGTTGGTATCAGAGCCTGGTTAGATGGCTGGTGGCGCTGCGTGATAGGGTGGCACGCTTGGAAGGCTTCCTCGGTGCTCCCTCTGGTGACTCGGCGGTAAACAAGTCTGATCGTGTGGAACAACTTGCTGAGAATGTGGAATCTCTGCAACTTGAACTTGCTTCGTTCATCACTGAAACTCATGAGAAACGAGTGGTGCAGGTGGAGGATATGGGGTCCTTCACCACCATTGTTAAGGAAAGGTTGCTGGCTGTGGAGAAGGACTTGGCCTTGATTCGGTGCTCGGGGAACACCACGGCTTCATCGTCTACAGTGGAGATGATGCCCTCGAAAATTAAGGTACCTGATCCTAAACCTTTTAATGGTGCTCGAAATTCTAAAAAACTCGAAAATTTTCTGTGGGACATGGAGCAGTATTTCTTGGCTACTCACTGTCCAGATGTTGAGAAGGTGATGATCACGAGTATGTACTTGGTTGGGGATGCTAAGTTATGGTGGCGTACTCGGTTGCAAGACGATGAAAATGCGAACAGGCCAAGGATCGACACTTGGGAGACCCTGAAGAAGGAATTGAAGACTCAGTTCCTGCCTTGCAACACAGCATGGGTTGCAAGGGATGCCCTGAAGAAACTGAGGCATACAGGTATGGTGAGGGATTATGTAAAGGAATTCAGTTCGTTGATGCTTGATATCAAGAACATGTCTGAGGAGGACAAGCTATACAACTTCATGTCGGGTTTACAGCCTTGGGCGCAAGCGGAGTTGCGTAGGCAGGGGGTACTTACATTGCCCACTACCATGTCTGCAGCAGATAGCTTAGTGGACTTCAAGTACTCCTCTTCCTCTTCTGTTCTTGAGAAGAAGAAGACCGGGAGTGATGGCAAAGGCAAAACAGGTTTTAAGAAAGGAAATAAGACCGAGGGCTACAAGAAGAAGAGTGTGGAGTTTGAAAGGAAAACGGTGGAGAGATCTCAAGGAAAGTCCAGATTTAGTGGCTGTTTCATTTGTGATGGTTCACATCGAGCTAGGGATTGTCCTAAACGTGAGAAACTGAACGCTATGGTGGCTTCTTCGGACGGTACACCCGAAGACAGCCCCTCTAGAGTTGCTCCTATCCAACTCTTGAACACTCTCTCGAGTGAGTCCGTGAAGAGAGGCCTAATGTATATCACGGTTTACTTGAATGGAAGGAGTGTGCTGGCTATGCTTGATACGGGAGCCACGCACAACTTCTTGTCTCGAAGGAAGGCTGCAGAGCTCGGGCTGTGTGCTTCGGAATACTCTAGCAAAATGAAGGCAGTGAATTCGGAGGCCTTGGATGTTGATGGCATTGCTAGTCCTACTCTCCAAGTTGGAGGATGGACAGGTGAGTGTGATATGATGGTTGTATTGCTAGATGATTTTGATTTAATTTTGGGAATTGATTTCTTTATGAAAGCTAAAGCTTCCTTACTACCCTATATGAGAGGGATGACAATCTCAGGTGGAGATTACCCGTGCTTTGTGAGTTGTGAGTTTATTTCTAGGAATAAACCGAAGGTGGCAGTGGTGTCTGCCCTACAATTGAAATCTGGGGTGAAGAAGGGTTATAAAACTTTTGTGGCCAGCTTGATAGAGATCAAACCGGGCAAGGTAGAGGAGGTACCTGATTGTGTTGGCAAGGTGCTGGATGACTTTGTTGATGTGATGCCCGCAGAGCTACCTAAAGTGTTGCCACCGAGAAGGAATACAGACCACAAGATTGAACTAGAACCAGGTGCTAAGCCTCCTGCAAAGGCACCTTACAAAATGTCCCCTGATGAGCTTGTGGAGTTGCGGAAGCAATTGAATGAGTTGCTAGATGCTGGTTACATACAACCGTCTAAGGCTCCTTATGGTGCCCCGGTGCTGTTTCAACTTAAACAAGACGGTTCTATGAGGATGTGTGTGGACTATCGGGCATTGAACAAGGTAACCATTAAGAACAAATATCCGGTTCCTAATGCATCTGATTTGTTCGATAGGTTGTCAAGAGCCAGCTATTTCACTAAGCTGGATTTGAGGGCAGGTTACTGGCAGGTGAGGATTGCTGTTGGTGATGAGGCCAAAACAGCATGTGTGACAAGGTATGGATCCTATGAGTTTTTGGTGATGCCCTTTGGGCTTACTAATGCACTTGCTACGTTTTGTAACCTTATGAATGATGTATTGTATGAGTTCTTGGATCGGTTTGTGGTCGTGTATCTGGATGATATTGTGATATATAGTGAGACCTTGGAGGCACATGTTAAGCATTTGACCAGGGTGTTCTCCAAGCTACGACAGGAGAAACTATATGTTAAGAATGAGAAATGCGAGTTTTGTAAACCAGAGGTGATGTTCCTTGGACATTGTGTTAGCAAGGGACAGATTCAGATGGACGAAAGGAAGGTTAAAGCCATTCGGGAGTGGCCTGTTCCTACCAAAGTGGCTGAGTTGCGGTCCTTCCTTGGTTTGGCTAACTACTACCGTCGATTTATTAAGGGCTACTCCAAGAGAGTCAGTGCATTGACGGATCTGTTGAAAAAGGAAGTGAAGTGGGAGTGGACAGCGGAGTGTCAAGCTTCACTTGATGATTTGAAGGAGGCAATATCCACTGAACCGGTGTTGAAGTTGGCAGACTTCAGTCTTCCATTTGAGGTACACACTGATGCCTCTGACCGTGCTATTGGTGGGGTGTTGGTACAAGATGATCATCCGGTTGCATTTGAGAGTCGGAAATTGAAGGATGCTGAGCAAAGGTATTCAGCTCATGAGAAGAAGATGACTGTTGTGGTGCACTGTCTTGATACATGGAGGCACTACTTGCTGGGTACTAAGTTTACAGTGGTGACTGATAATGTTGCTAACACATATTTTAAAACGCAGAAGAAGCTTACTCCTAAGCAGGCTCGGTGGCAAGAATTCTTGGGGGAGTTTAACTTCGAGTGGGTGCATAGACCAGGAAAGTAGAATCTGGTGGCTGATGCGTTAAGTAGGAAGATGGTGGCTGAATATGTGGCTGCTATCACCACTGTGGAGACAGATTTCCTTGAGCGGGTGCGAGCTCAAGCAGCAACTGACGTTGCATACACCAAGCTGAAACAAGAAATCAGTGAAGGCTCGGTAAGAAGGTATTGGATCGAAGATGACTTGATCTATGCTCGAGGTGGACGAGTATATGTACCTACTGGGGGTGAACTACGGAGGGACCTCTTACACGAGAATCACGATGCTATGTGGGCTGGACATCCGGGGGTGGACATAATGGTAGCATTGATGGCAAGGTCGTGGTATTGGCCAAAGATGGAGCAGGATGTGGAAGCATATGTGAGGACTTGTCTTGTGTGCCAACAAGACAAGGTGGAGAGGAAGATGGTGGCAGGTTTACTGCAGACCTTACCGATCCCAAGGAAGCCTTTTGCTTCTATTTCTATGGATTTTGTTGTGGGTTTACCTAAGGTGGCAGGGATGCGTTGTATATTGGTGGTGGTTGATCGGTTCTTGAAGTATGCGGTCTTCATTGCAGCCCCTCATGGCTGCACAGCTGACCAAGCAGCTGAATTATTTTACAAGTATTGGGTAAAGTATTTCGGTTTGCCCGAGGACATTGTGAGTGATCGGGATGCTCGGTTCACAGGAAGATTTTGGACCACATTGTTCAGTTTGCTGGGTTCGAAGTTGAATTTTTCCACAGCAAACCATCCACAAACGGATGGCCAAACAGAGAGGGTTGATTCTTTTGTGGAGGAATACTTGAGACACTACGTGACTGCTAGCCAAGGGAATTGGGTGGACTTGCTGGATGTTGCTCAGTTTTGCTACAACCTACACAAATCTTCAGCTACTGGCCTTAGTCCTGCGGAGATTGCAATGGGACAGCAGCCTCTGTCGCCTAATGATGTGGCTAAGACAAGGAAGATCAAAACTTGTCCAGCCGCCTATCGGTTCATTTTTGAGAAACAGGATATGTTGGCTCAAGCTCGGGACAGCTTGGGGAAGGCACAAAGGAGGATGAAGAAATATGCAGATAAACATCGACGTTCGTTGGAATTCAATGTCGGTGACAAGGTGTTATTGAAGTTGACTCCACAGATTTGGAAGCAACTTATTGGCAAGAATGTGCATAAGGGACTGATTGCAAAGTATGATGGTCCTTTTACGGTGAAGAAACGGGTGGGTAATGTTTCTTATAGGCTGGATCTGCCTCCTAGGTTGAAGATCCATCCCACCTTTCATGTGAGTTTTTTGAAGCCTTTTCATGAGGATGTTGATTACAGCACAAGGGTGAAGGCAAAGAGGGCACCTCCGGTGATTAGGAAGACTTTTGGCAAAGTAATTGATCGGATTATTAATCATAGGGTGCTGGGGCACAACAAGTTGAACAAGAGAATAGATTATCTTGTTCTATGGAAGGGGGAAAGTGAGGCGGATGCTAGCTGGGAAAGAGATGTGACTCTGTGGCAATTTGAGAAACAGGTGGCGGACTACGTAAAGACCCTACCAACGAGGACGTTGGCTTCTTCAAGTGGGGGAAGTTTGTTAGCCCCTTAGATGCATGGCATTCGGCCAAGGCATGGCAACCTTGCCTATGCCGAGGCAGTGAGTGGGGGTGTGCCTGTGGTGGGCACATCCCTTGGTTGAGCAAGGCAGCGTAGCCATGTTGGTGCATGGCATGGCATGGCATGGGCGGAGACCCAGCGTGCCACTATGGGGTTCATGGATGCGAGGCAGGCAAGCAGGTTGCTGCAAGGGCTTGTGCGCAGATATGCAGCGTGCATAGGCGAGGGGTGCAGCCAGGCAACGCAGCACAAGGGCATCGCTGGCGCTGGCGTGGGCTATGCCTACGCGCAGCGCATGCCTGCGTGCTGTGCTAAGGTTGTGATGTTGCCTGCATGTTGTGGCGCCGAGGATGTGCAGCTCATGTGCGAGTGTGGCTTGTGTGCTAATGTGACCGAGGACCCATGCAGCCTATGTGCAGGTGTGGCCGAGGACCCGCGCAGCATGTGGGCTTGGTGTGGCCGAATGGTGCCTTGCATGGCCTTGTGTGTGGGCATGTGCAGGGACCAAGGGTGCAGTGGATGGCGCGGCTCAGTGACATGGCTCGGTGGCTGGCAATGGTGCTGTGACTTGCTGGCTGCAATCCAAGGACAGGTGGCAGCCTTCCTATATTCTGGGCGGTTACAAAGAGGGGGCAGTCGGTTACAAAAAGTGAGCTAGCCTTCCTACATTCTGGGCGGTTACAAAGAGTGGGCAGGCGGTTACAAGAAGTGGGCTAGCCTTCCTACATTCTAGGAGGAGTGGGCAGGCGGTTACAATATTTGTCCTAGCAGCTGGGGTTGTCAGCTGCACGGTTTTGTCTATATAAGCTAGAGAGCCTGAGTTACCAAGCCATTGAGAGAGGCATTGTGGTAACCATTGGCATACTCTTGGCTGGTTTTCCTATTTTTATTGAGTAAAAGAAAAGGTTGGAGAAATTGCCCCGTAAACACTTGTGTTGGCTATGTGCGTATGCTTGGCTGATTGTGGTTATCTTTGTGTTGTGTATGCGTTGCTGGTTGCTTTGCATATACTATTGATTATTGAGAGTTGGCTGACTAAGGAGGGCTTCCTTAGGCCTTGCAGGTTCGAAAAATTTAGCCTCGGAATTTGACCCTGTAACACCCACCTAGTTTAGCCCAAGAGTCAAACTGATATGTCATCCATCCCGTTAAATTTCACGTTGTCTCTGATCGGCCAAAAAAATGTTCGTTCTTTCAATATACTTGTATCCAAATAGATGCCACGTCGATGAGCTTTTTTATAAAGACATGAGTAACCACATTGCCTCGTGTATGGGTTTGTTACACGCATGTGCACTACTTTATTTAATGCACTTTGCACATTTCAAACACGAGCATTATATGATACAGCCAAACATTCAATGCTCTTAAACGAGGGTGACGTGAATGACAACAAATTCTCTATAAATATCAAACCCTCACCTCTGAAAACGGGCAGAGCATAGAGAAGCAAGACAAACTTGTTCATTTCCAAAAAGATATTGTTTCTCTTTTTCTCTAAAGAAGAAAATTAGAGTGAGGTCCAAAGCACTTAAAAAACATAGACAGTCTTTTTGATTGAAAGAAAAAGAAAATCACATGCATAAGTATTATTTCCATATTCGAATATTAGTAATACTATTTGATTTTCTTAAAACCCCACAAAATTTAATGTTCAAAAATGATAAACAAAAACAAAAACAAATACAAAATCAAATAATAAATACATTAATAAATGCTACTTCAAATAGATAAGAAAAAAGAAGAAGACATTAATGCGTATTTTTGATGTAATACTGTGATACATAATTATACTATAATAAAACTAGCAAAAAATTCATTATGTACTAAATTTTCTAAATCAATATAATTAATCATTTTTTGCATTAAAAAAAAAAGGTCCTATAATCTTGTATGAGGGGGAGCAAATTATCTTTTTTAAATACATTAAAATATTCTTTTTAGAAAAATGTTAGAAATTTATATAAATACGAAAAAAATTAAAAACTTTTTTTTTTTGTGATGATAATTAAAAAAAAAAACATAACCTTTTGTAATTTAAAAAAACTTGGATATGCGTGATTCAGTTGGTTCAATTTTGTTAACTTAACTTAATTATTGAAAAATGCCAACACAAACTAAATAGAACATCAATGTCTATCATCAATTTGATTGAAAATATAAAAATATAATTAATTATAATAAAATATAAAAAATAAATATATGTTGTAGTCTGTTAAATTTGGTTTGATTCAGATTAAAAACGATTGATATCTAATGAATCAAACTGAATTAGTTTGATTGACCTATAACATGGTTTTCATATCCAAGAATATCAATATATATATATATATGTTAAACTTTATTTGGTAAATTATTTTCATAGTAAAATGTAATTTAAAACAGAATCTAAACATAACATTATTACTCAAGGTTTTTTTTTTTTTTTAAATCAACATTACAACTCTTCAAAGGAATTTAAGTTAAATCAAAGTGTAAAGTGTATTTTTAGTGGTTTTTACAATGGATCAAGCTAAAAATAAAATTACTCAAGTTATTATAACAACAAATATTCATGGTAATGAGCTTTAAATTAAAGTGTAAACTCAAAGTGCATTTTTAGTGGTTTTTGCAATTGATCAAGCTAAAAATACAATCACTCAAGCTTTTTTTTGGCTAAAACAATCACTCAAGCTGTTATAACAACAAACCATACTAATGATCTTTCAATAAATACATGATATCTTTCGCATCCTACTCTCTCATATGACCGTTAAAATCAAGGCTACTTCAGTTCCCGGTAAACTTTTGAATTGAGAACGGATCAGCTTTTTGATAGGAAATACACTTGTCGAATCCTAATTTGTAGTCGTCAATTTCTGTTTTTAAATTTGTCTTTCAGTAAAAAAATAAATAAATAAATAAAGGAAAAGGAAATAAACGTAACGTATCAGTGGGACCGATGTTGATCGGTTTCTTATTTTTTTCCCCTTTCACCACCGTCGTATTATCTTGCTTTGCTTATGCTGGCAAGGTCATTGGACCCCACATTATAAGAGGACCTTCCATTGTCTTTCCGTTTGTTTTGATAATTTTCCATTGTCTTTTCGTGGTTGCTAATATTATTAATATTTATAATTTTTGTTTGTTTCTATATAGTTTTGTTTGATCTGGAGCTTACACCCACATTATAAGGCCGTATGATTATTGCAACACACTTCATCCCCTTTTAAAAAAAAAATAAAGATAATCTAGATTTTAGTCTCATTGGAACTATGTTTTGGATTCAAAATCTAAACTGTGTAATTTTATTTCTATTTTCAATAGAGTACCTCTCAATTTTAATTTAGTTTCGTTATAATTCATGTGGCAGCTTGTAAATGAAATCTTTCATGTGAGGGTTGCTGTGGCTCGTTTATGGTTTAACTCCCTCTGATATAGTTTTGGTTCATCGTCGATCAGCCTGTTTTGTCGAAATTTACAAAATAAGACAGACAGTTAAAGGGACACCGATAAAGTTATCTGCAGTTCTTATTCAATGCCTAAGTCAGCCATAGTCGAAAATAATAACTTCAGTTTTCCTTCTTTCTTTACCGAGCACGAAACGTGCAACAATAGTGGGAAAAAAAAAGTGAAATGATTGTAGAGAATATGACCAATGAAGAATAATGATTATTAACTATTGGGTAAAAATAGAAAAAGTATGAAAAATAGTAAATGACCACTGGATAAAAGAAAAAAAATTTGCACAAATTCTAAGAGATTCCAAAAGTCATTCTTCCTTATTAATCACTTTTTTGCTTTTTTGCTTTATAATTTATATAGATGTTTAAAATATATGAGACTAAAATTCTACATTTTCAAATGGCGACATGTGACACTTAGAAAGATAAAAAATAAAACAATTATATCTCAACTTAACTTTGTCTCTTAGCCACGTGATCTATTTCTTCTAGCATTGATTCTGTTTGAGCTTCTATATGGCTGGGCCCATGATTCTTGAGGAAGAGTCGGCATGTGATTTAGAAAAGGCAATTTAGGCTTGTCTTTTTACTTAGAGCCTCATTTAAAGGTTCTAAGCTTCTTGAGTCTATTCTAGGAATTCTTCTTCATAACAAACGTAAATCTTAAAGCTCGAAATATTGCAGTGGAGGAGTTATCCTATATGCAACAGTGCTCCTGAATCACACCTTCTCATCTAATGTGGCAATGTAATTGGACAAGGACAGTTTGGTTTGGCTGCAAGCTTAATTGGCCGATGGATAGTGTAGTGAATTAACCCCACTGAATTGGTTAAGTGAGATCCTTTGTACGTGTTAATATGATGCATGATGAAGGAGATTTATTTGCTTTGGCTGCCTATATTTGCTGGGAAATATGGAAAAATCAGGAATAAATTGGTGCATCAGGGTGTTAACCCAAAACCCATGCATGTTATAAAGGGTATCTTATGACTAGTGCATTGAATTTGCTAACCCCAAAAAGAAAAAAAGAAAAGAAAAAAAGATGGAGATGTCAAATTGCAAAATGGAATGCATGATAATAGGAATGAAGATCGAAACCTATCATGGCAAACTCCAACATAATAGAGAAAATAAAGATAGACTTGGATGCATTCTTTTAACAGTATAGCCAATCAACTATGTATATATATATATGCACAAGGTCACTCCGTGAGATTCAAATTTGAAGGCTGAGTGCATAGGGCATTTTTATGCGTATATTTGAGTTGCTGAGATAGAGTGGAAACAAGTAATCTTTCGAAGGAGTTAATGAGCTGTATATCTTGGTAAGGTACACAAAATTACCTGGTATCCTTTCTACCCTTATTTGTGATGTTAAAGAGATTATTGGAACTGCATTTTTGGGGTTAATTAGGGTGTCTGTATCGATGAAGTTATAGAACTTTCAAAGTGCTCTCAGAAGAATTCTATTTGGTTGACAAGAAAATGGAACACGTCCTCTTATCAACAGGATTAACGAATTGTGAATATTGAAACGACAATGTTTCAACATAGAAAAAAGCTTTGGACGAGTGCCTCTCACCGCAGGTCGGCTAGGCGTGCCACCTATTGTTAATTTTTAATTGAACAATCAAATTTCTTTGGTGTACCAATTCTAAACTGATTGTTCGACGAGTGAAAAAAGCTTTCAAAGGAACGGATCTCAAGTTGTCTTTCGATTGGCATAC
>QANX01000567.1:0-25156 GCA_003254975.1 Ochetophila trinervis
ATGTATATAAATTTAATTTACTATACAAACTTAAAAATGATAAAATATAAATGTTTGGATTTAAAATATATATAAATTATACATATAAAAAAATTTAAAAATAGGGAAAAAAAATATTAATTGGCGGCGCAGGTGTCGCTAAAACCCTTTAGCGACGCCAAAGAGGGTATGAATTGGCAAAGCTTTTGCGTCTCTAATAGTTTAAACATAATTGTGAAATTAATGGCGGGATTAATTCCCACCAACCCAAATTTATTACCCACTGTTCCCCCACACACCCCTCAAACTCAAAAATGCACCGATAACATTCAAAAATCAAATTTTCAGTTTTCATCCTCTCGAACCCGCCGCCGCCGTGTGTATATTTTCGGCACCTATCGCCGGCCTATCAGATATTTCTTCATACCCGCCGTTACCAAGACTCGACTTTCTTTCCACATAAACGCTGCTGCCGCTACTGGACTGTTGGGTAATCCTAAAAAAAGTCTTCCACGCTGATGCCGAACTGTAGGGTCATTCTTCCACACGCCAGACTGTCGGGTCATTTTCTCACACGCCTCTGCCGCTGGACCCGAGTATGTTCATAGCTTTTTAAATATATTCGAGTTTTTTTTTCAGAAAATGGATACCATGCATTGTTGGACTAATGGTGATGATGTTTAATATGATTATTTTGTTGCTGTTTTTATACATTTATGGTTCTTATATGACATATGTTTTTCGACTAATGTATAATGCTTGTACTTTTAAGTGTAAACCATTTATGTATAACATTTATTTGTCTATTCATATGTTTATATATAAAAATGAATATATTTATTATTGTTTCAATATGGCATGCCGTTTGTCTCGGTGTATATTTTTCATACACCTTTTTTTTATTTCCATAAATGTTATTCTATCCATTTATTGTTGATTGAATGGACCATGATTTTGTTGTTTCAATGGATGAAAGGGATATGAATTTGTCCTCATGTGCATAAAATTCATTTTTGTCTTATATGCGAATCTTGATGATTGTGATGGAGGACTTTGTTCTCTTGTGCCTAAAGTTCAATTGTGACATGATAAATATGCATTCATTTATTTTTTGTTAGGTGAACATTAAATTTTTTTTGTTCATATTATTCTGGCCGTGTGTATATATAGGAAAATCTATATAATTTTTTGGTGACACATTAGGACCATTCAAAGATATAAGCAATAGGCAACGCATTAGGACCATTAAAAAATATAAGCAATAGGTGATGCATTAGGACCATATGAAAATAATTTAATAGGCAACGCATTGAAATTATAGTATATGACAACAATGTATGCATGTTAGTGTTGTTAGGGTCCTTTGAAACGTACACAAAGTTTAATTAAACTGAATTGGAGTTAGTAGTAATCATATTTTGATTTTGTGATTGTGTTGTGTGCTACAGATTAATGTATCTACCCGAAGAGGATATTGATCTTCCTCCCGATGAGCTTTCATTCGGGGATGATGATGCCTGTCCAAGTGTTTCAACTCTTTTGTGGAAAAGTCAGGGACCTTCAACGTTAACAAAGTTTAGAATGGAGGCCGGTTTAAAGCAGTTGTACTTACAATACAATGAGCATGGAGCTTCACTAAACAAGGAAGCTGTGAAAATGGTTAACTTGGAGGGCTCACTCACTCATTCCACAATATCGATTTCCATTACAAGCTAGAACAATGTGTCTACTGCATTGAAAGATAACCTATGGGTAGCAATAAAGATATTATAACCTAAAACCAAATTACATAGTAAGAAATTTACTAAGTACTGACATATTGATGTTGTTATACATAGAGTTATCCATGCAAGGATGATTCTCTAAAAGACCAGACTCTTAGAGATTGTGCTGGGAAGTGGAGGAGGTTTAAGCACACGTTGTATGAGAAGTATGTGACCCCATACTTGACAAACCCCGATCAGTTCAAGTACCTACCTACTCACAAGTATAAATTCATCACGCAAGAGCAATGGGATACATTTCTTAACCAAAGGCTTGGTGAAAATTTCAAGGTAAAAACATTATATTGTTTTGCATATATGGTTTAATTATGCATGTGATAAATACTTTAGATAAACATCAATTCAACCTAAAATATATGATGTCAATCTTTATAGAAGTTAAGTGCAGATCGATCTGAAAAATGGAAAAGGAACAAATATCCCCATCGACTTGGCAGTAATGGATATTCGTAGTTAGAGGCGGACTTGGTACGTACTATATATATATACACACATTAAGATTAAGTTGTTTCAATTTCAAATTTGGTCACATTTAGAAAAAAAATTAAGTTATATAATTTGCAACAAGCAGAAAGAGGCACCACCGAACCGATCGAGCGTGAAGAGCTTTGGATACACGCAAGAACCAAGAAAGATGGACGGATAGACAAACTGGAAGTTGAGGCCATTGTTGAAAATATTGTGAGTTCTATACCCCAAATTTATCTTTATATTAAATATAAGCAATTAGTATCACTGTAATTTTTTCCAACTCACTATTTTTTGTAGCATGCTTTGAAGAAAAATATCACTCAAGGCATTCTTGATGCTACTCCTCCAAATGATGTACTTACACAAGCCCTTGGGTCTGAGGAGTATCTCTGTCAACTTCAAGGAAAGGGGAAAGGGTTCATGGTCAAGAATTATTTCAAAACACCGTGGCGAAGCACACAAAAAAATAAGAACAAAGTCGATGTAGATGCAAGAATCCATACCAAAAATTCAAGGATTGAGAAATTGGAGCAGCTTTTGAGTAGTCTGTTCGATGCTGTGAGGAAGAAAGGGGCAGTGGACTACGTTTGTGATCTCGCTGCCGCATGCGGGCTTGACCTACCATCGCTGTCACCGATACATGGAGCATGTCAAATGGCAGATTCAGGCAATGCCCGGGTTGATGAAGTCACTGATTAGGGCACTCAGCTTGTTCCCCTTGCATTAGCAGTTTCCACTAGTGATCCTACTTCTGTACATCATAAGGTACGTGTACCATTATTAAGTCTTTACTATATATTCGTAATATTTTAGATTATCATAATTGTTTGACAATTTTTAACATGTGTTTGAAATTCAGGACATTGTATGTGAGCTTGCAGCAAGGACAAGAGATAACATTGTGGCAACCGACACTTTGACAACTGATAGTTCTGTTTTTCATGATGTAGAATTAGGAACTGGGAATGTTAGAGTCTCTATGTACGAAGCGATTGATCTGACCGCGTTATTACCTATACCCTCCTTCAACATGATATATGTTAAAGAGGCAGAACAGGCATACATGGCTTGGCCCCGACATCTTGTTATATTGCCATCCGATGAGATATGTAATATGATATATTCAAATTGACAAGTGTTTTGCATAGATTTGTTTATGTTTTTTGTCATACAAACATGTTTTTTTCCTTTCTGCGTTGTAGGAATATGAGACTAGAAAAACATCGAAGGCCAAACAAGTGGTTGCAACCTGATCAAGTGGCTCACATAGGTCCCACAGACCTACAATAGTAGAGGCCGAGTCGGCAAATGCTGATGCTGAATTCGACGATGCCGGCTCATTACAACTTAGCCATGCACTTATAGAGTTTTTAAGGCGGATCGACCCATACGACGATTATCACTTGTGGATAACCTCCTTGCCACCGGCAACGAAGAAAGATATCCAAGATTTTTGTTACATGCAACTAATTATATAAATGATAATTAACTGCTTAGGCATTTACATTCCCGACTGATGGGTGAACAATTAGGGAAATATTGTTTTATACTCCCTAATAATATAGCCAATGTAGAAAGGAGAAATCCTGATGAGCGAGAACTGAAAATTTTGATATGATGGAGAGATGCATCAAGGGGTCAACTATGGTTTTTCCATACTAGTCATAGTACTACAGGTTTTCTAATAATATTATATTATTTCAGTTTTGCTAAATATGTATGCATAAACATAATTTCAGTTTGTCATTAATTTTTTTGTAGCTACCATTGGATGCTGGGTGTTGTTGACCCATACTTAGTAGTCGCATGATTTCATGGTGCGCTTCCAAAGAACAGCCTTTAGATAATGACTGACTTCAAGGCTCTGTTGGATAGGTACGTAACTATACATTATTAACTATATATATGTGGATGATTATTAATAAATTTTAATAATTAATATTTATTGCTGATATTATTCCTGGTGATATATATAATGTATGCATAATGTACATATAGGACGTACGTGTGTTGGAATCATACATCTGACGCACAAAAAAAAGTTAAGTACGAAAAGCTTAAATGGCCTTAAACAAAGATTTTTACACATAAATATTTACTCATATATCTAAATACACTATAAATGTATGTGGAGAAAAAAACTACTTAGCTCTTTAATATAATGATTAACTTGTTTTTTTGTATCACTTTTAAATAGACGATAAAACAACTAGGAAATACTGAATGCAAGTATTATGTGATGATGATCATGCGGGACATCATAGTAAATAATGTTCCTCGATAAAATTTAGCACACATGGTAATAATAAAAAAAAATTTACACTCAATAAAAATTGATATTATTAGTTAATACTTATTTGAACTACTTGTTTTGTATGTATGTGTAGTTAGAAGATTGTGTTTGGACCCAGCAGTATGTCGAAAATTTTAGAGTAGAATGGACAGCTGCTTTGCTTCCGTTATTATCAGAGTAAGATATCATATTTTCGTTTATATATATATATATACACTTTTAGGTGAAAAAACAATGTCACATTTAATCGTTGTATTTATGGAAATATATAACTGCTTGTAACTGTGTTATTCGCAATATTTGTACATAGCTTTTTCTTTTCTCATTTGTTATATATTAGTATTTGATTCTCCTTTTTACTAAATTATGCATTTGCAATAAGTCATTCAACAATTTATAAAAGATAATGAAATTAAAATTTGTTTAATTTTAATTAATAATATTTATACATTTAAATTAATTTTATTACATATTCAAATGAAAATTAAAAAATCGTTTAATCTATCAATACAAATTAATATCAAATATTCAGCAAAGTCTTATATAGAGATTTGCTGCGGTTTTAAAAAAAGGGCCTAAATAATTAGCGATGAATATCGTTGCCAAATAATTATATCAGCGACGAATAATTTTTGGGAAAAATTGACAATTGGAAATGCACACGTCGCCAATCCTGGTACATTTCGCCACAAAATTTCATCGCAAAAACTAACAATTGGAGACGCAGGAGTCGCCAAATGTGGGGACAATTGGCGACGCATGCATTGCCAAATGTGGGGGAAATTGGCAACGAGAACGTTGCCAATTTATCCACCAAATTGGCGACACTAGCGTTGCCAATTGTGGATAATTGGTAACACCAGCATCGCCATTGGTCGGGATAATTACTGCCAATTGTTTTGGTACATTGGCAACGTAAGCGTCGCTGATTATCTGTTTTTTGCGACATAGACATCGCCAATTTGTTCAATATTAGCAACGCATTTGTGTCGCCGATTGTCTACTTTTCGCGATGTGTCGTATTGCCAATTGTTTCACTTTTGGCGAAAGTTCTTTCCGTGACACAAGAAATTACGTCGCTGTTAACAATTTGCGACGCTGTTTTTGCATTGCTTATTAGGATTTTTGGCATAGTGAAAGTAGTATAAAAGTCTTAAATGTATGACCCAAGAGGAGTTCTAAAGAGAGAAAAACAACAAATTTTTGCACTAAAGTCTAAGTATTTCATTAAAGGAAAAATAGACAATATATACAATACCAGAAACAAACAAAAAAAAAACCTAACCTCTGTCATTTGACAGGTAGAACCATGTTGCATGCCTTTACATACCTGATTACTCCTATTAAGCATCTTCAACTTGATCCAAAATCAACCAGATTTGAACTAATATGATCTGTACAAAATATGTTTTCATCTTCAACCTCTCCGCAACCATGTCAGCAGCCATGTCACCAAAAGTGCCACCTTGATCAACACAGAGCCTCTTTCTTTAGTTTTGGGATTTAAGAGAAATGGACAGCAATGACTTATTTTCCTTACAATTTCCACCTTTACAAGAAAAACGCTAACAGGAGACACAAAAATGGTGTCGCAAATTGTAAATGGCAACGCAAATTATTGTGTCGCATAATCGACTATCGTTGAAAGTAAAAAACATTCGCAACAAACAAAAAGTGTCATGAACTTTACAAAATAGCAACGCATAAAATTTTCACGCTTTTTTGTTTTGTACGATGAGTATCGTTTGCGAAAAACACCTCAATTTGCAACGCAATGTGTCTCCAATTGAGGCATTTTTGGTGACAAAAATTCGTCTCACAAGTATATAAGAGAATGTTCTTTAATTTACGATGCAATGCATCGCTAAATATTCTTTATTAAGCGACAAAGATTATCGATGTTGGGCACCTTTATTTAAATATTCTTTATTTAATGTCACTATTTTCGTCACTGAAATTATTTTTTAATTTTGTATAATTTAAATTTTTTTTAAAATTAATTTAAATTTATAATTTATTAATTCAAATTAATAATTTTAAATTTAATAACTATTATATTTTAGGATCTCAATTAATAATAAATAATTTATTACAAGTTATTAATTTATTATAGAATTAATTACTCAATAAATTTATTTTGTAAATTAATTGTACATAATATAAACATCCAAAAATATATAAATAATACTTAAAACAAAATCACATACTATAATATTTTTTTCAAGCACATCAAAAACATGAAATGAAAAATAAAAACAATACACAAAGAAACTTGAATGGTTGGAGGATTGCTCATTGACGGAATGGGCTTTACTAATTTATAACGGTCCATTGAATATTTTTATAATAATTAATTCTCATAATTGTCTTAGTATTAATTGTGTTTAGAACAATTATAATAGCCCTTCACCTCTTTTCCGCACGTGTTATAATGCTTCGGAAGTGACATGTGTTCAAGATTCTTTGGATAGTTCAGAAGAAGACACGTGTTTAAGATGCCTCAATAAAAGTTTCAAACTTCTATTGTGACTCAAATTATCTCAAAGTTCTAAGTACATTCGAACTTCTTAATTACCCCACTATTGCAGACAACTAAGGCTCACCCTCGGAAACCATTCGAGACTATCCTTCAGATATAAAATAGTATCCACAATTGAGGCTCATCTTCAGAAAACATCTGAGTCTACCCTTCGAATATAAAATATTATCCACAAGTAACACGCCAGTTCATGGAATTACTTATGTTCAAAATCAAATCTGTATATTCCTTATTTTGGATGAAAGAAGATCAATCAGAATCCTCAGCCATATTGAAAATCTCAATCTCAAAATCAATCCTAACTTCTTAGGCCTTCATCGAAGCAGGTTTCCATTCAGTCTCAAACCAAATCCTAACCTCAATTTCAACTTGAAGGAATCAGCCGAGATCATTGCCCGAGTCCCAGAAGTGTGAATGAGAAAAAGAAAGGAAAGACTATCTCAGAACACTCAACTCCTTTGCAGCATTGGCGCTCAACTCTCTAAGCCCAGTGACGAGGAGAAAAAATCATTCCAAATGGATGATATCTCCTCCGACGAAAGTGCAAATTCTAAGGACAAGGATGACAAAGCGTGTAGTCAACTTCAAGCTAGCACTTCAACTCAACCTCGATTCCTTGGAAATGATCCTCATCCTGCTGACAAAAGCCTTTCAAAAAAAGAAACTTATTTTGAGTTAATTCTAACAGTTAGAATTTGAACTAAAAATAAGTCTAAATAGAATTCTATTCACTTTGTTTTTTTTTTTAATTTCACCCGATTGTTAGGGATGACCTAGCCCCATTCATTGCGCAAAAAAAGTCTACAAGCGCTTGTTCCTGTTAGTTTGGGAGGTATCGTGTTTGAACCTTTAAAAGTTTTGGCTTAACCACGATTGGACCCGATTGTTTAGATTTGAAATTTCCAATTAGAGCCCATGAAATGGGGCATAAATTTTCAAAATCGATCCAATAATTAGGGTAAAAAACTTCCTATTAGAGCTCATGAAGTGGAAAGTAAATTTCTAAAGTAATGAACAAAGCCCGTGAAATGGGCTAGATTTTTATCTAAGTCGTCAGTCCGAATGCAAAGAAAAATTGCCAAAAGATAAATTTCTTCTTTAAATTGGCAAAAGAGAAATTTTTATCTAAGTCGTCAGTCCGAATGCAAAGAAAAATTGCCAAAAGATAAATTTCTTCTGTAAATTGCTGAAAGATAAATTTTTGAAGATAAAAGATAGAAAATCTGCAAATCTTCCATAAATGAATTAGATAATATTATCCTACCGACCAAAATTAAGGCAATTTAAAGAACAAATAGCTAACAAAAAAATGTATTTGATGAAAAAGTCTCAAATGTTCTAAATTTCAACTCCTCGAACCATGCCGAGGGATAGATATGACAAGATAAGGTCCTTTCCAATTTTGTCTGAGATTCCCAGCTTTCACCTCTTGTGTATTATGGAAGGTTTTCCAGAGAATGAGGTCACCTATTTTGAAATTCTGAGGTCGAACATTAGAATTGTAGTGTTGTGCTGCCATCTGTTAGTATTAGGCTAAATTGCCACCGATTCGGATAGTCAACTCAGAGATCTCTACAGGAAAAACAACTTATGTGCGATGGACAAAAGAAATGGAGTGCAGCCCGTCGGCTCCTTTATGGTTGTTCGATATGCCCACAGCACCCCTGCTAACTCCTCAGCCCATTTACCTTTTGACTCTTCAAACTTTTTCTTCAAAGTATTCAGTATCGTTTTGTTTGTCTCATAGACTTGCCTATTCCCTTGTGGATGTCGTGGAGTAGAAAACCACACGCCTATCTTCCATTTTGCACAAAAAAAAAAATTTAACTTTTGACTTACAATTTGAGACCCATTGTCTATCAGAATAATCCGAGGCAACTCGAATCTCCATTTAAAGTCTCTCATAATTTTCCTTGAATTTTCTTTGGTGATGATTAGAAATATTCAAATTCCATCATATAAAACTCTAGCCATCAATTTGTTGATATATAAGTTGATTGTTGGCAAAAATTTTACCATCAAGATAAGTAATTTGAAAAATTAATTACATTAAATGTTTACTTAATTGCAATATCATTTAAATTAATTAGTTATATATTTTTATGCATTTTTTTATGAATTTAGGAAATTTATTAACTATTAGGTTATTTCTTATTTAAATTCCTCATTCGTATATATATATATATGTTGTGTTTTTTATTAAATTATTTTGTTTGTTTAAATTTATGGTATGATAAACTCATATAGTATTGTTTTGTATTGCATATTTATTTTATAGTATTTAATTTTAGAGTATAGTAATTAATTGAAATTTTTTGATTGTATTCACAAATCATTTTTTTCAATCTTTATAAATAATATTACCATATATATATGTTGTTTATTTAATTAAATGGTATTAATTTATCTAGATAGTCATGATTTGCTACATATTTATTGTTGTATATTTAGTTATTTATTACTGATTTTCTATAAATTAATTTTGTCTAAATTATTAGTAATGTATTATTTACAATCTCTTTTAAAATAATTGTTGTTTAAATTAGTTGAAATTAATTGTTGTTTAAATAGTTAAATTGGAAAAGTCATGGATAAGGATTGATAGGAGAAGTGATGCAATTAAGAAGGGTTTTGAAACGTATTTAAAATTTAGTGAGAAAAGTGCAAATAAAGATGGTAAAATTTGATGTCCTTGATGAAATGTGAGAATTTATTTTTTAGCACTATTCAAGAAGTTAGAGGACATGTATATTTTAAGGGATTTAATACAAATTATCGTAAGTGGATTTTGCAAGGAAAAGAGTTGAAATGATATCATGGGGATTATTCTAGAGTTAGTAGAATTAGTGAAAGCAATAACAATGAAAGTCAGTTTATGGACATAAATATGGATGACGAAGATCTGATGGGTAATAATATTGATATGATGAATGATTCTTTTGACAAGTTCGTGAATAATCCTAGTGAATTTAAAAGGTTGTTGGATGATGTAGAAAGCCCCTTTTGTATCCGTTTTGTATGAACTTTACCAAACTATCTAGTTTGATAAAGTTGTACAACTTGAAAAACAAATATGATTTTTCGAACAAAAGTTTTTCTAAATTATTAAAAGTTGTTGCCGAAAACGCTATCGAGGATAATGTTTTACAATATTCTATGTACAACGTGAAAGACTTTGATAGCATTGGACATGGAATATGAGAAGATACATTGTTGGCTCAACAATTGCATCTTTTATAGAAAAAAGTATGCAACGTAATAAAGTTGTCTTAAATGTTTAGCATCGAGATGGAAGGAAACCGACGATGGAAGTAAACTATAAACCTCCCTCATAAATTCATGTGGTATTTTTCACCCATTCTGCAGTTTAAGAGGATGTTCCAAAGTGTTGAGAGCTAAAAATTTATTATGGCATGCAAGTGAATGAAAGGTTGCAGTTAACAAGTTAAGTCATCCCTCTGATTTACCATCTTGGAATCTAGTTGATCAGTTGTGGCCTAATTTTGGTAATAAATGTCAAATCTTAAGACTTGGTATTGCAGCTAATAGCATTAACCCGCATAATCATATGATTTTCCAATACAGTTGTTGGCCCATGCTTACAGTTACATATAATCTTCCACTATGGTTGTGTATACAACACAAGTTTATAATGTTGACAGTGTTGATATCTGGATCAAAGCAACCTGACAATGATATGGATGTTTATCTGCAGCTATTGATTGAAGATTTGAAGTAGTTGTGGGTTGAAGGGGTCCAAGCTTGGGATGCATGTAAGCAAACAATTATCACATTGCGAGCAGCATTATTGTGAACTATAAATGACTTCCTCGCATATAGTAATTTGTCTGATCATGTAACCAAGGGGTACTTTGTTTGTCCTATTTGCAGTGAGAACACGTGTTCTCAACGTTTGTAAAATAGTAGAAAAATGAGTTATTGCATACATAGGAGGTTTTTTCTGAGTGATCATCCTTCGAAAGCAAAAGAAGGCTTTCAATGGATTTCAACAGTTTCATCCAACTCCTTTACCTATGTCGGGGAAAAATATACTTATAAAACTTGATTCCAAGTCATTTGAGAGTGGTAATAAAATAAAATAAACAAATGCTCATCGAGATTGCTGGAAAAAGTAATCTATATTTTTTGAGCTTGAATATTAGAATTGATCATCCTTCGAAGTGAAATCCATTGAATATTTGAAAAATAGTAGAAAAATGAGTTATTGCAAACATAGGAGGTTTCTTCAGAGTGATCATCCATTGAAAGCTAAAGAAGGCTTTCAATGGATTTCAACAATTCCATCCAACTCCTTTACCTATGACGGGGAATGATATACTTAGAAAACTTGATTCCAAGTCATTTGAGAGTGGTAATAAAATAAAATAAACTATTGCTCATCGAGATTGCTGTAAAAAGTAATCTATATTTGTTGAGCTTGAATATTAGAAGTCATTATGTATGAGACATAACTTACATATCATGCATATTTAAAAAATATATATATATATATCTGAGAGCATTGTTAGCACTTTGCTTAACATTCTTGGAAAATCAAAACATAGACTGAAATTCTCGGTTGGATTTGGTCAAAATGGGCACAAGAACTGATTTGGCTTCTATTGTTGAAGACATAATGACTTATCTACCACTTACATGCTATACGTTGTCTAAGGAAGAAAATAATTTTTTTTTTTGCAAATGTTTGGCAAATTTAAAGGTTCTAGATGACTATTTTTTAAATTTTAAGAATACTGTGTCAATGAATGATTTAAAGTTGGCAAGAATGAAATTTCATGATTTACATACATTGATGCAACAATCGCTACCCATTGCAATAAGATCAGTCCTCCCAGAAAAAAGTGAAATATGTGATAATAATTTTTTTTTCTTCAATATGCATAAAAGAGATTGATGTTTCAAATTTGGACAATATTTAGACAGATCTTGTGAAGACACTGTATTTACTTGAAAAATATTTTCCTCCGTCTTTTTTTTATGTAGTAGTTCATCTAATTGTGCATTTAGTTCGAGAAGTGCGATTGTACGGGCCAATTGATAGATGTATCCATTTGAAAGTGTAGAAGGAGTACGTTTGAAATCATTATCATCCAGAAAGCTGCATTGCAGAGAATTACATCGCAGAAGAAGCAATAGAATTTTGTAGCAAGTATGACAAGACCCAAACCACCTAGATTATGCCTGCATGACTTAATATTTCTATTAAGCCAATAAGCAGTTATTTATCTCTACTAAGCCATTATTAAAAATAACGAAATTCAATAATAGAGAAAATTCTCTACTGCCAAAAATTTTATTAAAAATTTCGGCAGCATCTTGTCTGTTTATACAACACTCCTCAAATACATATAATTACAATCCTGCAAAGAAAATCATTTCTATACACCATCCAATCTACCAACAAACATTTCCCAATCAGAAACCACATCTCAGTAAATAATTTAAACATTCAATTAAATACATCATTTATATTTTCCGTAGCTGGACTGAGTATGAAACCTGAGCTGCCTACATAGCCTTATTAATAGGGATCAAGCTACCTGTAGTTCTTAATACATATTCAAACCAAATATAAAAGTAAGAGAAGGTATGTATAGACATACATAACAAATAGAATTAGTACGGCTTTCAAGTAATATGAGAATACATAATTCTATAGATAAACTTCAACTTCTTAAAACATTTAAACATCATTGTGTTGAACATATTCTCAAAAATGTTAAGCTGGTGGGCCACAACCCTTAGCTTCATTTTCAAAGATCATTAAATCATTATAACACGATTTATGGGCGAAAACATAATTTAACAATATCCTTTAAAATCACAGATCAATCACCAGAACTTTAAAAGATATTCCAAAAGACATTTAAATTCATTTTGTCAAACATATTTTTATCAAATGCCGAGTCATAGGGCCACAATCCGTAATTATCAAATAGGTGGATTACAACCCATAAATTCAAAAATCAATCTAAAACCATAAATCAATTATCATATATCAAAACTGGTATCATAATATGTCAAGTAGATGGGCCACAACCCGTGAAATCAAATACGATGTATCAAAACTAGTACCACATTCTAGTATCCTGTCGTGTGACCCTCAGTGTCCTGATGGGGTCATAGGTGGGGGAAGGGGTATAACTCATCGCGATGGACTAGAGTCCCAAATACCTCGTGGCAGAATCCTCATCATCTCTCCCATGACACATGTCCACAGCAGAGGATGGCATAATATAGTAATGTAATACCATAATAGTGTGCCGTGTGACCCACAAGCGGGGGAAAGGGGTATAACTCATCATGATGTACCGGCGTCCTAAATACGTCGTGGCAAGATGCTCATCATCTCTCTCCCGACACATGTCTGCAGCAGAGGATGGCATAATATAATAATAGCGCACGTGCTAACCAACATATCTCAATCAACATATCAATACTGTGTGGTACTCCTCAAAATCATTTCCAAAATTATCCCTCATCGGATTTCATCAATTTCTCTATCATTTTTTTTAAAATCAATTTTTTCAAAATCTTCTATCTTGGAAAAAAAAATTTCGAAAATATTCGAATCTTTCAACTATCCCGAAAATCGCTCCAAAAGTTCTTAAATTCCACAAAAGCCACAACTTTTCTTTGAAATTACTATTTCTCCAAAATTACGAAAATAACTAAAATCTCATAAATCACTGAAAACATTTAAAACACTAATTTCATATTTATTCCAAATAAATATGAACTCCATAAAAATCACAAATATAAATAAAATCAAGACTCGACGAGCATTTAAACCAATATAAAACATATTTAATAAGCATAATTTAAATGCGCAAAAAAATTCAATCAAAAAAAATCATATGCGATTAAATCATAGTGATATATTCCAAAATGTTTAGAAAATAAATGCACTCCCCATTAAAACATCAAAACATCACTTGTCAAACATTTTCCCTCATTAATCCACATACACAGTAAAAATAACATAAAATTCTAACTTAGTGACTTATCATTTTTCAAGCAAACTTTCACTCTTGAATTCAGACTACTACAAAAATATAATCCCACAACCACCGATTGTAATACCCAACACCTAGAAGTTCTCATATATCTTTAAAATTTAACAGACAAATCAATTAATAATATAACAAACTCCTAATCCAACCAAACCATTTGTTACACAAAATGCAAGTCAATATTCTCAAATAACTTACAAGAAACAACATCTAATAATACTTATTTTGCCAAGTTCAAACAACAAACCCAAAAACAATTCATTTCTTAGTTTATCTCTACTTTACCCGACACGCAACAATACTCAGAATAATTTGAATAATTCAAGTCTTCAAACAGTCAAACAGTATTTCAGCTAAACTCAAGCCACAATTTCTCCATCAATTATTTAAAATCCACAGCAATAACACTCTCAATCAATTGCTAATGCTCCACAATTACAACTTTTCAAATGCTCACCATCTCATGGAATTGATCCCTCCATTTCCTCCGAATAATCAATAGGAATCTAAAAGCACCAAGAATTACTAAAGAAACTTTCCAATACAGTCCAATCTCAACAGTAATCACAAACCTAATTCAAAATTAAGCAAATTCTAAATACACAACAATAATATGCAAATTATATATCAAAATAAAGCTTGAGGAGAGTATAATACAATGGTAAACTCAATTTACCAAATATCCGCCGGCGGTGGCCGAAAAATGGTCTGAAACTCAAGGCCAAAAATGGATCTCCTCAATCCGTTCAACCTAGGGAGAATTACACCATATTGATTATAAAATTGGATTCCTATGGTCAAAATTAGGGGGAAAGGAGTTGACCCATCGCCAGAAACTCACAGGAATCTGGCGAACAGGGGCAGAGAGTACTTATCGGCTTTCTCATGTTTTCCAGCGATCTGATGGTTCCAAGGGTGCTCGCCGGCCTCGCTGGGTAGAGGAGATGGCTGGCTTCAATTTTCGGGTGGTGGGTTGGCCGATTTCTTGCCAGAGCCCGGCGATTGTAGATGAGAGAGTTGACAGGATTTCTCTTGTTTTTCAGCAACCTGGGCGTTTCCATGGGTGGTCATTGGAGCCGTTGAGTTGGGGAGGTCGCCTGCTTCAAGTTCCGGGTAGTTTCCGGCCCAAGCTGGCCGGAAAACGGCCGTTGCCGGCGAAGGAGGCTAAGGCAATGGGGTGGGGCTGCGCGAGAAGCAAACCAGCGTCGGGGGGGNGGGGGGGGGGGGGGGGGTCTGTTATTTTTGGAAATTTCTGGAAAGTTTAAGAAGGTAATTTCAGCCTTTGCAAAATTACCAAAATGCCCCTCATGGTCAAACTTGGTCAACTTTGCAAATTTTCTAGTATTTTCTTAAAACGGGATGTTACAGAGTATCATAAAGGCTTACTTGCAATTGGGAACCTGCCTGGCCATCATGAATAACAATGTGTAGAAGACGACACTGGTAATCCTTTGAAGGGTGATACTAGAATCAGTATTACCCGTGTACTATCGGACCAAGTATATTTCTATATATTTTCAAATACATCCAAAGTACAACCTTAATTCGGATAAATTTTATTTTTTTATTGAATATTTATTTAAAAATCATGATTTATTATAATTTTTAATATTATAAATGTGACCATTTAAAATAACTTTGGTTTTTTCTTTGCAAAAAAAAATTAAAATAAAATCCTATGTATCTTTGAGTTTTACTCGATTTAAATATGGATCTATGTTTGTGGAAACAAAATCACAAATAGGACCGCATAACTGCTCACATAATAAAATAAAATAAAAAGATAAAAAAAAAGAAAAAGGCTTTTTTTTTTTTTTTTTTTTGTTATTGCTCCATAATCTTTTCCGTTTATAACAAAATGCTCTTCAACCTTTGAAATTTTTGGTTGAATCTTTTGTTATGTTGAATCTGTACTCTAGTATCCCATTCCATTGGTTCCATATCCGTTTTTTCAATTTGAATTTGTCATGTGATTTGTACATGTCTTTTAAACATCACGACAAGAAGAGTAGGATGATCACATGACACGTTCAAACGACATAAACTTTTCAGATACACTGAATAGGACAACAAAGCACACTTTTAACATAACAAAGATCCAACCGATTATTTTAAAAGTTCAAAAATATTTTGTCACAGATGAAACAAATTACAAAGCATTATCGTAAATAAGCCTAAAAAAACCCTACTCCTCCCACACAATATAAGTGTCATTCTCATCCCACGGAGGACTTTGTTACCACATAATTTTAGAATAAAATCCTCCAAAAATATTGGGTTAAGTAAAATTTTTAAAAATATTATTTTATTATAAATAATATTATTTTATTACAGACAAATATCACTTCATTATAAATAAATAATATTTATTTATAATAGAATAAAGTAATATTATTTATAATAAAATATTATTTTTAAAAATTGTATTGATTACATTATTTTTAAGAGTTTTTATTTTAGTCGTGAATAATGTAATATAAATAATTTTAAAAAAAATTGAAATTATGATACAAATTATATTAATTATATATTAAATATCAGATATGTGAAAAGTGAATTATGCAGGAATATCCAATCATATTTACTTTGATGGAATTATTTTTTCAATTGTGATTAGTATTAAAAATACTGTTCTTTTTGTCTTTTTGGTAAAAAAAAAAAAGAATTACTGTTCTATCAAACGGTCTAAGGATCATATTTTAAATAGTAAATGATTTTTCAAAAATCACAAAAACTATCTTATGATAAAAACTTAAAAAGTAATAAGGAAAAAATAATTAATTGTTCATTTGCAGGCTTTTGATTAGACAAATCACTTGTATTTTATTTATTTACTTATTTTCCTTGAAAATCAATCACTTTTATTGCTATGCAAGTTTATTTATTGTTATCCAACGTCAATTTTACGTTTTTGCCCCTAAAAATTATATTTCGCAAGAAGCGATAATTGGAAAATCACAAATCATATGAGACAAAACTTAGTAATAAGGACGAACTGAAACAGTTAATGTTACACAATTTAATGTCCTATATCAAAAAAATATTGGTCGTATTTTTAAAGTATAATATACAAAAGTTTAAAATTTTGTATCAAATATGTAAATATTCTCTTTACCAGCAACATGAATATATATTTATTCCTAAAAAATAAAAATAACAAGCATCATGAATTTGTTGTTTGAAATTAGTTTAAACAAATTATATAGAAGGAAGCAAAATATATACCTTCTCAGTCTTGATTGTCTCCAAGTAGATACAAACACAATATTATCAAAATTCTAGTATAGCAGTTACTTTATCACCTATAAATTCACAATGAAATATATTCGAAGTTAATTCTTTAATCCAAAGATATATTTATATATATAACCGAATCACAAAAATACAAATAAATGATCATACACACACACATACCGATTTGGCTAATCTATTAACTAATTGCATCCATATAGCACTACTAAAAAAGAGAGTAAGTAACATCAGGTAAACACCGATGTAAATGTTTAATACGACGGACCCAAATCGTCGTGACAAGTAGTGTCATATATAGTCACAAACAAATACGATGGTTAAAAACTGACGTCTTAAGTGTTCAATACGCCGGACCATACCATCGTTTTTAACTTTGCTGAAGCCATCTGGATGCCACGGATCACAACTAGAAGCCAACGTATATAGAAACCCACGTGGCACATAAAAGGTGATGAATTTTAACTAGAAACCCACATTTATAAATCATAGTATAAACGACAGTTCCAACATAGGCTCGTCGTTTATGTGTTTTCAACGTGCCACGTGGCCTACTAGAAATCGATGTTTTATAAATCACTGTATAAACGTCGGTTCCAACATAGGCCCGTCCTATATATATATTGTTTTTTTTTTTTAATTTTCAGCAGCTTTTATATATTTAAATATATTTATTTTTAATAAAACTTTAATTCAAAATATGTTTTCAATTCAAAAACTAATAACTAATAAAAAATAAAAAAACTATACAAATAATAAATTTGTTACATTAAATTATACAAAATTGTAAGCAATTCAAATTAAAACAACATTACTAATTACACAACAATACTAATTAAAATAACAATTCTAATTACAAAAATCTTATACATAATTACTAATTAAACCAAACTAATAGTGTCGTACATTTATTTAACGACTCATTCTCATCTAAGAATTTTGAGGGATTAGAAATTTTTTCAAGAAAATATGTAGTCCTTTCCTCTCTAAATTCATCCACAAAATCTTGTACCTGAACACAATTTTTAAACTATACATAAAAACCAAACAAATAATAGTAATGCATTAGTAAACATAATATTATATATAAATGTAAAATGATGCTAAAATTATAGTTACAGTACAATGTAACTGCGACTGTGGTTCGGATGAATTGATGTTTATTATTTTCCTCATCATCATACGTACATAATATGCACAATCATGATGTGCGGGTTGCAATGGTGCCTACAAAAAATTAATTTAAAATATAAATATACACAATTTCTAATACTTTAACATTAATGAAATAAGTAATTAATATATTTTACCTTTCCACCTTGCCAACTCAATGTTTTATTCTTCGACATTTGCACCTTCGGCTCATTCTATAATGTTTGAGCTTTATATATGTATCATTTTATAAATTAAAATAATAATTAAAAACAAATTTAATCGCTAAAATTGATTTACTTATTTTATAAATTAACTTACTTATTTATTAATTGCTTGAAATCATCTCGAACTTTGGAGTTGGCAAAATCAAAAAACCAAGATACCCCAAGTACCAGTCCACGACACCAAGTGTCCAAGGACCACTAAAATAAACATCAATATTAAAAATATATAATATACTATATATATATTTAAGAAAGCAATAATAATGCATATAATTAAATCGTACCGACAATGAAATCGAATAAACTATATCTTATTGAAGTCATAATCAGATTTCCACCGTCGAGCCAATTTATCAACTAGCAATGCCAACATATCAGGTCCAACACTCTGCACCACACGTGGATCAATAAAAGCATACAACAGAATCTTTGAAGTGTGGATAAGATGTTCTTATAGCTTCCTGCAAGAAAAAATCATGACAAATATAATTAAAGTAAATTTTATAATTCAAATAAATTATAACTTCAAATATTAATTTACATTACTTAATATAGACCAAGATATAATCAACAGCCAAGTCCTGCATCTGACAAAATATGTTGATATCGTCATGTGTCAACATTCCACTATATTTTTTTTGTAATGCATATAGCAAGCATGCACTATAGCCCCTGCAAAATAATTTAATTAAATTTATATTAAAACAATAATTAATTAAAATTTTATTAANAGATACAATCAACAGCCAAGTCCTGCATCTGACAAAATATGTTGATATCGTCATGTGTCAACATTCCACTATATTTTTTTTGTAATGCATATAGCAAGCATGCACTATAGCCCCTGCAAAATAATTTAATTAAATTTATATTAAAACAATAATTAATTAAAATTTTATTAAACAACAATTAATTAATTTTTAGGAATTACTAAGTAAATTTTTACCTCTGCAGGTGTCATGGGACATACTGGAGCTAGGGGAGTACTGAGATGTACTAAGATGCTGCGCCTCTTCAGGAATATTAGTGACCACCCAGATGTTGTTTAGATACTGACCGATCATGAAATCTAGATTAGGGTTGGCCACATAGTCATCCTGTGTCTTGGCCAACTGTGCAAACAACAACGTATTACTCTCTTGAAGGTCGCGAATGACCTCAGAGAGTTGTCTAATCCGCTCATCCTTCTCACCATCATTTTTTTTGTTTGCTGGGTTCTTTGTTCGTGGAAGGTGCGAGTACTCAGTAGGGGTCACCAATTTACCCTTTGCCCTTACTCAACCCTTGTGCTCAGGAGTACCCAACACTTGAGTCAAGATATCGTTGGGTGAATTCAAATCGATATTTACCTTTCCAGCAGCTACTTTCTCCTATAAATTATCATGTAATATTTATAAAACATGAAAATATTAATGCAAATATTGCCTAATTAATTAATTAATATAAATGAAATATTATAAAGTTATATTCACAAAATAATTTTTAATATCATCTTTTCTGCAACCGCAGCAGCTTCTGATGTAAAGAACTTTCCCTCTTTATTCGCGTAGCCCAACCTCAATAGAGCATATCGGGAAAGTGGTTCATTTGTGCCCAATCTTAGGTTCTAAATGTTTAGAAAACAAATTAAATTAAAACAAATAAATATTATTAAAAATAAATTAAAATATTTTAACCAAAATGTATATGTAGTTAAACACTCACCTCATTATACTTTGCCCGTGCAAATCCAATACATGATAGACGATGATTGTACATGTTTCTTTTCTTAATTATGAGCATTGTTTATGAAGTTCCTGCAAGATTGAAAACGAACATTAATTACATAACATGTTAGTTGTAGTTTAATTAAAAAAAATTACAAGTTGAATTTCTACTTACTGCCCACTTAGTTGTTAACCCTGCTGTACAAATTTCTCCCCTTGGTCTTGTGCAATAATTTTTGTAAATTTTTTTGGGACGACATCAAAAGATTCCATGTCCCCTAATTTTGGTAGGGGTGTAAGAATTTTGTGTATATAAAACTCTTGAATCTCCTCCATTTTTCAGCACAATCCGTCAAAGTCTTCTGCTTCAATGAGTCGTCCTTGCCAAAATAATCCTACATAAAAAATTATGGTATTATTAATATAATCATAATATCAAAAACTTAATTAACCAAAAAATTTAATTAAAATTGAAATGTATTATTACTTTTATTGACTCCAATAATGTATCTTTCAATTTACTTGGAACGTCGTTCCAACTTTTGTAGTTTATCGGTATAATAGTCCGAGTCAAAGTACATTCATATCTAGATTGTTCTTGGTCAGGTTTATTCACTCCAACCCTATGCTCGTTGTATATTACGGGGTCAAATTCGCCACTAGCAATTGGTTTATGAACATCAAATAGTTTTGCCGGTCCTCTACCTTTCTTTTGCGTCCTACTTGAGGAAAAGTCTTGATCATTAGGGTTGTTAGTTGGAGTGTCATTTGGATCCATATCTACAAAACATAACAACAAAATAACAATTAACATTATTAACAATTAACCAAAAAAAAATTGATTAATATAATTATTCGAAAAATAAAATGCCAAAAATAATTTACAATTAACAAAATTAAACTATATAACATAAGTTAAAGATAAACAAATTAACAAAAAATAAATGTCAATATCAATTCACAAATTAAATAATAACATATATATAAATCCGTCGTTTTTAATTATGTTAGGCCCCTCGTAAAATCAAATAATTCCAAAATTTAAAACAATTCGCTCCATAACATATATACAAATCCATCGTTTTTAATTGTGTTAGGCCCTTCATAAAATCAAACAATTCTAAAATTTAAAACAATTCACGCCATAACATATATACAAATCCGTCATTTTTAATTGTGTTAGGCCCGTGTAAAATCAAACAATTCCAAAATTTAAAACAATTCGCGCCATAACATGCATATATACAAATCCGTCATTTTTAATTGTGTTAAGCCCGTCGTTAAATCAAACAATTCGCGTCATAGTTAAATTTCAAATATATATATATATATAAATTAACTTACAACGATGAACAATCCCAAATTTGAACCCCTGAACCTACAACAATAATTTAACCTATAACAATTTTTCACACAAAATGTGCACAATATATGCATGGGTAATTCATACATATCATTGGGTAGTTTATACAATTGAAAATTATATACACAAGGAATAAATTAACAATCAACTTAACGAAATACATTCAATATTCAAAGAAAATAATGCATTAGATTCAATATTCAAAATTTTTAATGCACAGATTAGGCCTGTCATATTAAAATTAACAACCAGACGAACACAATATATTCAATATTCAAACTTCAAAATAATTTTCCAATGCATGAGTTCAAACATTTTCGCAGAATAATGTATTCACAATATGTTTAAAATAATTTAAATAGATTTCAAAGTACTCACCTTAAAGTTTTCAGGTTGAAAAATCACAAATATTCTGTGAAATGAAGCGGTAATCCGACCACAATGGAGAAGATGAGCAAACAATGGTGACGCAGGGGGCTTAGGGTTTCTAGAGTAATGGAGGAAGAGAGAAGGAGGCATCTAATGTACAAAACACGAAGTTATAACAGCGTTGTTTCGTTAAAAACGACGGGCCAGAGCTAGACCCATTGTTTTTACCCAGCTAACACGGTGCCAAAATGACTCCATTTAGTTAAAAATGACGGGCCAGAGCCAAGCCCGTCTTTTTTATTCATTTAACACGACACCAAAATGGCGCTGTATTGATAAAAATGACGGTCCCATAATGTAACACCCCGTCCCGGGGAAAATATTGAAATTTCTCAAAGTTGACCGAGTTGACCAAGTTTGACCAAGGAAGGGCTCGGGGTTGACTTTTTGTGTGAGCGTGCTATGGTTTTGACCGTAGTACCGTTGCGTAGAGCTAGTCGATATGAGTTCGTAGACTAGTAGTACGCTCAATTCTGAGTTAAGACCAAGAAGTTATGGCTGAAATAACATGAAGGGCATTTTGGTAATTTTGCTGTGGCAGGGCAAAATTACTATTTTGCCCCTGCCTTTAACAAATTTATCCAGAAGGATCTGGAGTAGAGGCACGCGCACAGCACACGCACGGCCAGCCCCCCCTCTCGCGCAGCCCCCCCTTCTCGTGACTTCCGACAGCCCAGCTTCGCCAGCCACGGTCAATTTCTGGCCAGATCAGGCCGGAAATCACCCGGGAAATGACGCCGCCGACCCCCTCTCTCCTTTGGCACCGGTGGCTCGCCGTGATGGGGTCCAGATCGCCGAGAAAAGCGAGAAATCCGGTCAGCTGCATTTTCGCGATTCGCCGGATTCCGACGGAGTCAGGCCGGTCCACTGCCCGGGAAAGGTTCGCCGGGACCTTCTCTCCCTATCCCACCGTTTTCGGGCCGGGAAACGCCGTGATGTCGCCGGAAAAATTTGTAAAGCCGACGGACCCGTTTTCCTCCGATCGCCGGACTCCGGCGTGTTTCCGGCGGTGGGTGTGGTCCCTTTCCCCTATTTTGGACCTCCCGAAGCTAATTCCGGTCTCCGTTCATCTCGAAGCTCGCTCGTGTGAACTGCGTGATTTGAGGGTGCTCGGCCGCCGCTTCCCGGCCATTTTCCGGCCACCACTGGCGACGGTTGGACGAGGTAAAAATACGGTTGTACTCTACTCCTTTCAAGCTTCGTTTTGACATATAATTCGAATGTTATAACTGAGTATTGGAATTTACCCGGTTTGAATGTGATGTTAATAATTGTTAAAATAAAAATTGTTGTTAATTGGTGATATAGATATGTGTGGTGATGTTTTGGTGTTACTGTGGAATGAATTGGTGTGCTGAAATTATAGGATTGATTGTGTGGTTAAATTTTGGGATTATTAATAACGGTTCGGATTATATATATACATATTATAATTGGTCTGTGGATTAAATACGTATATGTGGATTTGGGTGTTAATCATTTTGTGGCCTTGTGTTTGAGGATCTGATCATGTGAACTGCTTTGTGAAGTATATATGTATGTATATGACGATTATGAAATAAGTAATTGCTGTGAATGTTTGTATCATGTTTTTGTCTTTGGAATAAATACTGGATATAATTGTGTGGATGAGAACTGCTTGGGCGAGGAATCATGCCGCCAAGCTATGGTTGTTATTTTATTAATTGGTTGGAAAAGCTTGATGGAATGAAAGATGTGTAATTGGTGATAACCGGAAAATGAGTGTTTGTGAATGTGTTTGACTGTAGCATATTTGGTATAAATATGCTGTCGGAACTACAGGTAGCTTGATCCCTTGTAGAAAGGGTATGTAGGCAGCTCAGTTTTAGACTGAGTGCAGCTACACCGTACTTAAACAATATATTTGTTTAAGTGTTGAGTTATGTACCAATTTGTGGTTTAATTGGGTGGGACATGTTTGCTGGTAGAATAAATTGTTGTTTAGAAATGTTTTTCCTTGCAGGTTCGACTTTTAGTATTTTTGGGGAGTGTTAGAAACAGCCGAAATGCTGCCGAAATTTTTAATAAATTTCCGGCAGTAGTGAAAACCTTTCGGTATGTTATTCTTACCCTTTAAAAATTTTGTTTAGCGGGTTTTCACGACTGCTTGTGGCTTAGTGGTAACATTAAGTCACGCAGGCAGGATCTTTGCGGGTCGGGTCCTGTCACATAACACTAAATAAGATGGTTTTGTCTACAAAATCGTCGTTTTTACCTTGCTAAATTTTTGTTTTTGTTTTTAGTTTTATTCCTTTTTTACCCAGCAGGGACAGTCCGTGCCAAGCTTATATCCAAGCGCCTAGTCCAGCCCCCTTCTTTTTTAATTTTTAATTTTGTAAACTAATTACACAAAAAAAATACATATATAATGATCGCGAACATACCTTAAACAATTAATAATTTTCAAAAAAATATGTTCATATTTAATAATTAATAATTTTCATATAACAATTAATTATTTAATATATATAACAGAAAAAAATAAATAGTATATAAATTAAATCAAAGTTATTTATTAAACAAAATGAAACATAAAAAACATTATTTTTTTTAATCAAGATTCTAGTACAATCATCACAAACACATACTTTCTCCCAGTCCTCATCATTTGCAGTGCTCTTTTCATTAGGTACTTGCGAAGCAAATAGAGTGAATTAAAGCAATGTCTCCAAATGCATCCCCTTCAGAATATTCAATATGTGTGTAATGAGGAGTGTTTAATATCACCAACCATTGTGAATTACAAGGATCCTCAATATAAAATATTTGTTTTGCTTGGGAAGCCAAAATAAATGGATTAGGTTTTTGACCAAGTTTCCTAAAGTTGACACATGTGAATCCACAATAATCTTTTTTAATACCATACTTTGACAGGACCCGCCCCGGAAATCCCTCCGGATTTCCCGGAG
>QANX01000571.1:0-23024 GCA_003254975.1 Ochetophila trinervis
CCTGTTGTTACTCGTACCCTTTCTGCAAAACTAGTGACAGCTCACTCACTTCCTTTCCCCTTTTTTCTTATTCCCTTTGTATTTGAACTGGGGAATAGTAGGACTGGTAACGTATCGTGTTGAACTGTGTTTGTGTTTTGTCATGTTAAATTTTGTTCATCTGAATACAATCCGTTAAATTTTTGTATTGAACCGTATTTGTGTCGTATCGTTTCGTGTTCGTGTCGTATTTTATTTGTGTTTACTAGACATGTACATGAGTGTTTTATTTTTTTTTATAACTTGGACTTTTTTTTTTGAAAAGATAATTTGATATGTTTAATGTGCTAACTTTTGAAGGGGAGTGATAATCCACGGTTTTACAAAATCAATGGCAAACTAAGATTATTTGTACAGATGTCCACTGCTGAAAGGATTATTTATACAGATATTAACTGTTCAGTGGGATTGAAGAGAAAAATTAATCAATCTCAAAAAGTTATAGTTTTGAATAGGGGTGGGCGCGGTCTGGTTTGGTCTGGTTTTTTATAAAAATTCAGACAAAACCATAGATGACGGTTTAGCTTAACAACAAACCAAATCATTAGGACCATTCAAACCAAACCATTCATAAACGGTTTGGTCCGGTTTGGTTTAACGGTTTAAACTGCGACATTTAATTTTACAGTCCAAAATAACTACAAGACTAAAATTTAATTTTGTAGTTCAAAATTTAAACTAATTTTAATACTACAATACTAAATTCAAATTAAAAATATTACAATTCAAAATCTAAATTAAAACAAAGTGTTACAATTCAAACTAAAAATTAAAAATATATATTAGTTATATATATTATTAATAATAAAAATATTATAAATATATATAATATTAAATGCGGTTTGCGGTTTGGTCTGGTCCAAAAAATATTCAAACCGCAAACCAAACCATTAATGACGGTTTTTTAACATAGTAAACCAAACCAAACCATTTTCTTCTACAAACCAAACCAAACCGAACCAAAAGCAACAGTTTGGTTCGGTTTGAACGGTTTAGTTTGGTTTTGCCCACTCCTAGTTTTGAATATCATTACTATTTAATAACTGACTAAATACCACTTATACCCTTTCTCACATCTTTTTTTTTGCACCTTTTCTTCTTCGCACCTTCAAACCACTAACAAAAAAGTACATTGAATATTAACAATAAAATTTAGCAAAAAAAAAAAGTTGGAATTAACTAAATATTAGCAAATTAACCAGAAAAGGGTTTGCATCAAATTTGTAAGTAATATAATATGCAAAAAGGACATTCTCAAGTATCAACACCCCCTGAATTGTTCTTCTTTATTTCTTTTTTTCTTAGCATCAGATTTTAATGTTCAATAATATTAAATCATAACGCCCAAAACAAAATTCCAGCATTAAAGTACTATAATGATTCATCATTGGGCCTCTTGCTAAAAACCTTCTAAATTTACAAAATTAAAGTTTTTTTAATACAAACTTTGCACTTCAATATCTCTAACAGAAAGAAGAAAACTAAAAAAACTAAAAGAAAAAAAGAATAAACGAAAACTAGTTTCATGAAAGATCTGAAGCTAAAATTCCTCTCAACTTGGATACAAGGTTTTCAACATTTTTTTTTTTCAAATTTTGTCTTTCTTTCTGAGGGGAACATGGAGACTCTCCTTCCGGGGGTAATAATCTATCATTATTTTTAGAGTTTATGATTTGTGAGATTTGCATAGATTAATAAAAACATCCAAAATGAATATAAATTATATATATATATATATATTTTAGTTAAATTTATAGTGTTTGAATGAGTTAAATACAAATTGAAAAATAGAATTACAAAATAAAATTATACTGGATTGATTTTGTTAGAATTTGAGTATACAAAGTTTAAAAACAAAAGACATCTAGAACAAAATTACAAGTGAAGAGTCAAAATAAGCATAATTATAAAATTTTACAACGCATAGTTTTTTTTCCTTCAACATAATCAGTGGTCGGCATCCGTTTAAACAATCCTAATTCTCTATCTATAGACTTCGGCCCAATAGACCCAATTCATAAGCCCGCAAAATACTCGGGCTGGTCCAATGGGTTTAAATTTCTGCGGGTTCGGAGGTCCAATGTTGTAGACCCACCACAATAGCGAAAAGCCTCTATGACTGAGTTAAGCCATGGCTGCCGAATACGCAACCAGAAGAAGTGACTGTAAGCGTGAAACTCTCTCTGGCTACGTGTTTCGGTCAAACGCTCATACTTTTGAGTTTTGACACCCAAAAAGAAAAAAAAGTCCAAATCGAAGAGAGAGGAAAAAAAAGAAAATAATAACAATAAAAAGGAAACAGAAACAAAATTATTATCTAAGCACGTAATAAAGATCTCTCTCAGATCGACAACTTTCGTTTTTTTGTATCGCTCCGTTTCTAAGTGTTCGAAGCTCAATTGATCTTTCTATCGCCTCGTTTACCTTCGGGCGGGCAAAGTAAGTTGTGCAAATTATCAACGTCTTCTTCTGCATTGCGTAGATAAACACCCAAACAAAAAAACCATGCAAATTTCGATTTGTTAGGGTTTTCGAATTCGTTTTATAACCGAACTAGGCTCTGCGATTTAGGTGACGAGTTGTTCTGGTGTTTGTTTCCAGGGGTTTTGTGGACTCAAGTAGGTGACTTCTGAACATGGATTTGGTATCTGGTTACAAGGTAACCTCTTTCGCTTCGGTTTTTCCTTGCTTGTTTGTTTTATTATTATTATTATTATTTTTTTTTTGCAGAAAAAAATTATGAAATGTGCTATTTTGTTTGTAACTAAGGAGTTTGGGAGATTGTTGAATGCTCAAAACAGCTTCTTTTGAGATATTTTTATGATTTGGAGCTTTGTTTTGAATGAAATTTTAATCGTGGTCTTGTGGGTATGAACTATACTCTGTGTTCTAGGTTGTATGCTGATGAAACACGCTTTTCCATGCAGGGGGTTGTGGGGCTCGTTTTCGGCAATGAGAACTCTGGCTCAAATGAAGATAGGTAAATAAGCTGCCTTATATAAATTTGTTGCTGACTTGGATTTAAAAAAAGAATTTAATTAGTGTAAATGAACCAAAATCTTGTATATCTATTCCTTTAGAAGAGCTATTTGCTTGATGTTTACTGTACTTAATTTGGCCAACTCTGTGGCATATTCTTAAGAATCCATGAATATCTTCTAACAAATCATTGAACATTAACTATAATGCACTGAAAGTCAGTAAATTTGACAACTCTATTTGGAAACTGACTTGCACTCGTTTGGTTTGTACCGATAGCTATATTGAACGCTTGCTCGACCGCATAAGCAATGGTAAACTGGCTGAAGACAGGAGGACTGCTATGGTTGAACTTCAGTCTGTTGTGGCAGAAAGTAATGCTGCTCAACTAGCATTTGGAGCAATGGGTGAGTGCTTCTATCTTGTTTACTTTGTTGTTCTTTAGTTTTATTATATAGTTGTCATGTAATGTGTTTCATTTTCTTTTGCAGGGTTTCCTGTGATGATTGGTGTTCTAAAGGAAGAGCGGGATGATGTTGAAATGGTAAAATTTCTTGCATTTCTCTTTCTTTTGTGATCTCATTGGATGGCCCATTGAGTTTGATCCCATTAGGTCAATTTTCATTGTAGCTCTCCAATTGAAGAAACAGAGGATTAAGACTTAAACTAAGAATTCATGTGATCCAAAATTCAGTGGTTCGGATTTGTAATCCATTTGGCTAGACTTTCGCTCGATAATAATAATGAAAAATGAGTAAATGCAAGAGTGTAGTGTTAATAATGGTACTAACTTTAAATAGTGCAGGATGTTACTAACTCTTTTCTTGAAACTTAGTAATCCATTATTACTGCAGTTTTTGTTCTGGAAATAAGATTTTGAATGAAGTCTTATGAATATTACCACAATCTGCTGCTTGCTTCTTTTTTATTATTATAAGCAAGACAACAAGGATGAAAATAATTTGTCCATTTGATTCATCTAGGTCCGAGGTGCACTAGAAACTCTTGTAGCTGCCTTGACTCCTATTGGCCATGCAAAAGGGCAAAAGAATGAGGTTCAACCAGCTCTAATGAACACTGATTTGCTTTCTAGAGAAGCAGACAGCATTTCACTACTCCTAAGTTTGTTGGTAAGATTTCTCTACTTAAAATGAAAACTTCTAGCTTGTTTTCAGGTAGATGTTTCTGTATTTTGATGTATTCTTGGCTCATGCTTGTGCATATAACTCTGCTACTCTTTTTCCATGGGCGCTTTTGCAGTCAGAGGAGGATTTCTATGTGCGATACTATACGCTTCAGCTTTTGACAGCTCTTCTCACAAATTCACCAAATAGGTATTTATATTTCGACCATCTATCTCTCTGTTGTGTCCAAATTTTTTGATTATGTTAGGATCTAGAAAGAAATTTTGCCAAGTACATCTTCAGGTTACAGGAAGCAATTCTGGCTGTACCTCGTGGTATAACTCGGTTGATGGATATGCTTATGGATCGTGAGGTATATAGCTTGTATGCTGAATTTCATACCAATTATGATCAGTTTTGTACTATAATTTACCTTTGAGGGATAATTTCTTTTTATAGTAGCTCACCTCTATATGTTAAAAGTGATGAGTTTCCATCTAGGTGATACGGAACGAGGCCTTGCTACTTCTTACCTACTTGACTCGTGAAGCTGAGGTGATTTTTCTCTCTCATATTGTTTCTTCTAATTTTTTTTATAATTGTTTCTCTTGAGCTCGTGAGTAAAAGATATGCTTGCCTTTAATAGTGATGGACGGGCTTATTATTACTGTAGGAAATTCAAAAAATTTTAGTGTTTGAAGGTGCTTTTGAGAAGATTTTCAGTATCATTAAAGAGGAAGGAGGTTCAGATGGTGGTGTTGTTGTGCAGGTGGTTCACTGTGACTTATTCTGTACAGTTACTGTACTCATTTTGTTTCTTCATTTTGTATATTTAAAATTTATATTTACATTAATGCATGCATGATGGGTGTTATTATATTTTCACTGTTCAAAGGTTCATTCCAACATAGTTCCGTGTGCAATTAGTTTACGGTTATTTCTACAAGCATTTAAGATATTTAAGAATTTCTTGTCATACTCAAATTTATCTATCCTCACAGGATTGTCTTGAATTGTTAAACAATCTTATTCGCAGCAATGCGTCCAATCAGGTTTGTAGGCTTTGCTGTTACTGTTGTTTCTATGCATCAGATTCTTTATTCAACTAATTTAAAGTAATTTGGTACAGATACTATTGAGGGAGACAATTGGATTTGACCCCTTAATGTCAATTATGAAGTTACGTGGAAGTGCTTACAGTTTCACCCAACAAAAGGTTAGATACTTGAACATTTATAACTTTCTCCTGTAGATCTATATACGTGGTGCACAAACCTTACTGGTAATTTCTTGTCTTTGAAAAAAAACACCATGCCAGTAGACAATTAATCTACTCAGTGTGTTAGAAACCATTAATTTGTTAATTATGGGAGGTTCAGAGACTGACTCTGGAAAAGAAGCAAATAGACTGACAAACAAAACGACCCTTGTTCAGGTTTGTGGTGAACTTAATATTTGCTATAATTAGTAACCCCAAAACTGTCCATGTAATGAGTTCTAATCCTGTAATTTGATGGAATGCTGTAGAAGAAAGTGTTGGACCATCTTTTGATGTTGGGCGTTGAAAGCCAGTGGGCACCTGTTCCTGTCCGTTGTTCGGTAAGATAGCTTTTGTCTTCTCGTTCTCTTCTCTCTCACACACACAGAGACACATAAAGTTGCTCTTACAATGACATATTTTTGCATAGTCTTTCTTTTCACTCTTTCTTAATGTGGTCCTAGCTTTGATAGGCTATCATCAGTTTGAGGCACCATGGTGTCTTGTTTAGTGTGTACTCCTAAATATTACTTCCTTGTCAGGCACTAAGATGCATAGGTGATCTTATTGCTGGAAATCCCAAGAATCTTGATGTCCTTGCAAGAAAAGTTCTTGGAGAGGGTCCACAAGAACCTGCTTTGAACTCAATTCTTCGTATCATCTTGAGGACTTCCAGTGTGCAAGAGTTTCTTGCGGCAGATTATGTTTTTAAGAGCTTTTGTGAGGTTAATAAAGTGTTCTTTCTCCATTTTTGATTTCACTTTATACGTGCTTCTTGATTCTGTTACTATGAATGTTAATTAAATTGTCTTCCATGTGTTTTTCTCCAATTCATTTGAATCAGAAAAATGCTGAGGGGCAAACTATGTTAGCGTCCACATTAATTCCCCAACCGTATTCCATGACTCATGCTCCCCTAGAGGAGGATGTGAACATGACTTTTGGAAGGTATGTTTATCCTAAGTGAATACTGGGAAGCTTTTGTATAGTTCTTGTTTAGGTTTCCTTTAATTACTGAACAATTTGTTTTGTTCCTTTTTGGTTGAAATTCTACTTTTAGTGATTAATCTTGTAAAAGTTTGGTTATTTCAGCATGCTATTACGAGGTCTTACTGTGAGTGAAAATGAAGGTGATCTTGAGGTAATATAATGCTTTACTAGCATCTCAACATTGGAAAACTATACTACCAATGTCCTATTTAGCTAATAGTTTGAAGTGCAGACTTGCTGTAGAGCTGCTAGTGTTCTTTCCCATGTACTGAAGGACAATAGCCAATGCAAGGAAAAGGTGAGATTACATTAGCTTCTGATATCTGCAACTGGTCAAATACAGATGTACTCTTGGATGCTACCGTGTGGATGCATCTCTTTTCATATTATAATCATATTAATAATTTGCAGGTTTTACGGATTGAGATTGAACCACCTACGCCATACTTAGGTTCTCCTGAACCACTATTACACCGCATGGTAAAATACTTAGCACTTGCCTCTTCCATGAAAGGTAGAGATGGAAAGTCAAGCACCGTGGGGAACTCGTATGTTCAGCCGACTATTTTGAAATTGCTTGTGACATGGCTGGCTGATTGCCCCAGTGCAGTAAACTGCTTCTTAGATTCACACCCCCACCTTACATATCTGCTTGAGTTGGTGTCGAATGAATCTGCAACAGTTTGCATTAGGGGGTTAGCCGCAGTTATTTTGGGAGAGTGTGTAATCTACAACAAATCAGCTGAGAGTGGGAAAGATGCTTTTACCATAGTAGATATCATAGGCCAGAAAGTTGGGCTTACTATGTTTTTTCTAAAATTCGATGAGATGCAGAAAAGCTACCTTTTTGCCTCTGCAAGCTCAGCCCAGCCTCGTAAACCGTTGACTAGGTCCACTGCTGCTAGCATGGCAGATATTGAAGATGTTAATGCGAATGATTTATCTGATCAAAGAAGCAAGGATCATCCCAGTCTCTCATCAATCTTTGATTCCCATTTTGTGATGCTTGTCAAGAGCTTGGAAGCAGATATCAGAGAAAAAATTGTGGAGGTTTACAGTCATCCAAAGAGTCAGGTGACTGTGGTTCCAGCAGAACTGGAACAAAAGAGTGGGGAAAGTGATGGGGCATATATCAAGAGGCTGAAGGCTTTTGTAGATAAGCAATGCTCTGAGATGCAGGTAATCATTGTCTGCAAGGTCTCATGCTTTTTGTTCCTTTCTAAACCATTCTTATGAAACTAAGTAATGATTTCCTTATCTGATAGTTGACTTCTATGGGTTGGCCATATGTAATCCTAAGTCTGTGGATTATAGTTTGAGTGCTATCACATCCTTAGGTGAAATTCTTCCATGTAGACTCAACTCTGATCTTGGATGATGCAAAATGCGAAGTCAACTTTTTCATTTATGTTGTTAATCAGGCTTGTTCCTGACTTTTGAAGCATTTGGATTTGAACCATTTATTTATTTTAGTCAAAGCGTGATTTTATTTAAATGTAGCTTTGTAGAAGTGTGCTGCTGCGTCAGAATTTAACATGTATGTTTATGTGTTTATATGTGATAATGTTCCTTCTTTTCTTATAGGATCTTCTTGGGAGGAATGCAACTTTGGCTGAGAGCCTCACAAAGACAAGTGGGGGCAGTTCTTGCCAGACTGAACAGAGGGCTGGTGGAGCCTCAGAAAGGGTTCAGATAGAGACACTTAGACGAGATCTTAAAGAAGCATCTCAACGGTTGGAGTTTCTCAAGGCAGAAAAAGACAAAATTGAATCTGAGGCTTCCATGTACCAGAGTTTAGCTGGGAAGATGGAATCTGATCTTCAGAGTTTATCCAGTGCTTACAACAGTCTTGAACAGGCCAATTTTAATCTGGAGAAGGAGGTGAGAGCTCTGAAGAATGGAGGGTCTTCGACGTTACCAGATATTGAGGCGATAAAAGCTGAAGCGAAGGAAGAAGCACAGAAAGAGAGTGAGGCAGAACTGAATGATTTGCTGGTGTGCCTTGGGCAAGAACAGAGCAAAGTGGAAAAACTAAGTGCAAGGTTATTGGAGTTAGGGGAGAATGTTGACAAGCTGCTTGAAGGTGTCGGTGATGATGTTGGTCTTCCCGAAGATGATGACAACGACGATGATGAAGAGGATGATGAGTAAGTTGCTAGTCGTATGCTCTTGCTCTCCTCACAAGTATGGCTGATTGTGTCTTGCTCTCCACCTTGTAAATTTCTTGTTGAACTGTACAGTTTAAAATTTTATAATTCTATGATTTTCCCTACTTCTGCATCATACTGATTTAAGTTAAATTTCTACAGACATGTGCCTGGATTATCTTGTAATTTCTATTTAATTCAATTACTTAAATGTTGTTTCAACTCGTTGCGAGTATCGAATGGCTACTTGGAAGGATGAACTATTTGGAGTAATGTTTAGAACTTTTTTATGTTATTACCCTCCAATGTGTTCCAAAATACAAAATTTATCTAAGAGCAAAACCCTCACAATCTTAATTTCCCTAAAATCTTTTATGTTTCTATGTTAATCATTTTGTGCATATTTATTGGAAAACATTAATGATTAATTAATATTTAAGGAATGCCATATCATCATTTCCACGTGTAATTATATAATAAAAAATATATGTAAAAAGCGCGTAAAGAAAAGGAAAAAAAAGAAAAGAAAAAAAAAAGGGGCGAATGTACGAACTTTCGGATGACGCGACGAGATAAAACATAAAAGGTTTTTTTGTTGAATAAAATGACGTTTTAGTCCTTTGTCTTGCTTTGGGCTGACGTGGGTTGAATCAGATAAAGCCGAAAAAGCCAGCAAAAAGGCCAAAGCCACGTCAATGAAAAAGAAGTCGAAGACAACACCACCAAGTTACCAACCCAAATCTAGCACATATAAAACCACCGCGACGAGCTGAAATAGCAGAGCGAAAGCGTAAACAGTTGGAAGATTGAGTTTCCAGCAAAAGGACGACACTTTTAAGCGAATTCCGAATGGATCCCAACGCCAAGAGCGATACGGCGTCGTTGGGTACGTCGTCTAGGGTAATCAAGCACAGGGCTTATGCCAGGGTTGGTCTGCTTGGCAACCCAAGCGACGTTTACAATGGCCGTACAATCTCCTTCAGCCTCGGAAACTTCTGGGCCTCTGTTCAATTGCAGCCTTCTGATGAGCTCGACATCCAGCCGCATCCTATTCACGATCTCGTCCACTTTAGATCTCTTCACCATTTGGTACTCTCTCTCTCTCTCTGTGTTTTCGTTTGCACATTTGCACTTTGTTTGCTTCTGATCTTCATTTTTTAACAAATTTCTTTCGATCTGGGGTTTCTGTAGTTTTGAATTATGTTTATTTTGTTCGATTCTGATAACTGAGGGCTTTGGAGAGTAAATTCTGTTGAATATGTTATTGGAGTTGCTCAATTCTTTGAGTTGATAGGTGAATCGGCTGGAAAATGAAGGTTATTATGGAGGTGTGAGATTGCTTATGGCAATTTGTAGAGTTTTCCTTCACTATTGTAGAGATAACCAGATACATCTTCATGATGGGAATTTCACACTTACATATGAGACTAATATCCCTCGCCAGGTAAAACGCCTTTCAAATTCAAACCGCTGAATTCATTACCATTCTTTTGAGTGATTGCAAAGCAAAATGTGTGGGCTCAAAACTTCAACTTTGACATTTCAGACAGGGCTTTCAGGTTCCAGTGCTATTGTATGTGCTGCCCTGAGCTGCCTCCTAGACTTCTACATGGTTAGGCATTTGGTCAAAGTGGAGGTACGGCCAAACCTTGTCCTTAATGCAGAAAAGGAGCTTGGCATTGTTGCTGGTCTCCAAGATCGGGTTGCACAGGTTTATGGAGGCCTTGTTTACATGGTACGTTTGCTACTTATAGAAAAGAAATTTTTGGCACTCTTTATATAAATGTGGCAAATTTATGTATACTCAGATTCTTATTTGACTGGGTTTGTGTAGGATTTCAGCAAGGAAAACATGGACAACTTGGGGCATGGTTTGTATACACCCATGGAAACCTATCTCCTCCCACCTCTCCATCTCATTTATGCTGAGAATCCAAGTGATTCTGGGAAGGTTAGCATATCATTTGTGTGGGGGATTAGAAAGGTAGATTTCTTTCAGGGTGTAACTTTAGAATAATGAATTCTTATTAAGTGCAGGTACACAGTACAGTTTGGCAAAGATGGCTTAATGGCGATGAGCTTATAATATCATCGATGACTGAAGTTGCAAATATAGCTAAGGAAGGAAGGACGGCTTTACTTGAAAAGGATTATTCTAAACTTGCAAGGCTGATGAATCGCAACTTTGACCTCAGAAGGTAAGATATTAGCACTTTGAAAGAATTAATCAGATGTAATGTGCAGTTACTCATCATTATTAATATCACTTGAGATTGATTATATCCACTGCTTGAAGCTCTTTGCTTGTACTGTTATAAGTTTAATTTTTTTGTACTGCTATTTCCTTACAAATTGCTTCAAGGAAGTGAAAGTTTTTCATGAATTTACTTTGAGAAGGGAAATACGCTTTTTTGTAAAACAGGTTGACAATCATTTGTGCTACTTTTCATAAATCATAAATTTATTCCTATGGAACAAATCTTAGAAAGAAATGTATCTTGTAGATTTACTCTTTTATCTTTTCATTCTCCTTGAGTTGACTTAAGAACCAACCTCAACCTTTGATGTCTGTCTTATTCATGTCATATGATGTATTATTCCTATGATAATGAGCACCATTAATGTTGCATTGCTCATTAAATAAGCATAGCAATATTCTATTATGCTTTTTCACTGCCACTAAATTGTGGAATATTAATAACGTACAGGCGCATGTTTGGAGATGAAGTACTTGGTGCCTTGAACCTAGAAATGGTGGAAGTGGCTCGACGGGTGGGTGCTGCATCAAAATTCACAGGTAGTGGCGGAGCTGTTGTTGTATTTTGCCCCGATGGTCCATCGCAAGTGAAGCTTTTAGAGGAGGCATGTGAGAAAGCTGGTTTTAGAATTGAACCAATAAAAGTTGTTCCCTCCGCTCTAAACGAGGAAGATCTCAAAACCCCTTCAAAATAGGAAATTTCTTTGGAAAGGGATATTGTTTATTTAGTTCTTAAGAGAAACATCACAGTTCTCTCCCACCGCCCTACATCTACATCACATTTCATCCACCATTTATTCTGGTGCTTTAGAAACTCATTTTTCCGTGTTGATTATTTTTACATGTATCTAATCATTCAACGTTCTTAATGGTAATGATGAGCATAAATTATTGCCGATGACGAATGAAATTAATTTCACTCCATTGCAAGTCATAATTCGGTATCTACTTTTGTTTTGCCCATGTCTCTATATAGGGCTTTCACTTGGGAAGCAAACTAAAAGTTATTAACAGATGGGTATATCTATTATTCAAATTCAAAAGCAGCACTTTTTGGGCTTCTAATTAGAACTGTGATAATAGTGACTTTTCAGGGATTTGATGGAAATTGCTTCAATTTGAGAATTGAAACTTTAGATTCGTTTGCGACCCTGCTTTCAATACAAGATTTTGTCGGACTTCAAAATTAAATGATTCACATGGATGAACATTAGATATTAGCCAGTTTGAGATTTGATAATACCTCGGAAACCAAAGATGAATAATAACATGCAATAATCATGAGAAAATAATAACCTTCATATCACCTATTAAGTTGCTTTTCATTGTCCATTCAACAAATATTTTAGAATAGCTCAATATAGACATGTAATAGTCATAATCAGAAGCTGTTTGGTATATCAATTGACATATACAGTGCACTACTAAAAGCCAGAAATTAAAAGGAAAAAAAATAAAAATACAGCATGACACTAAACAGAAAGAGTGATCCGTTCCACCTGATCCCACAATTTTCTCATCCTCATTGTAGGTGTTCTTCTTCTGTCCATTCAAACGATGGTTAGATTAATTACAAACCTCCTAATAAATTACATGATTTTTGGACAAATAAAAAATAAATAAAAAACAAACAAACTCATCTAACAATATGTTCACTTTCTTCTAAACAAATAAAATTCTACATCATCAAGAAGTTACAGCAAGGTCTTCTCGCTCAGTGATAGTGGTTGAAGACCCAGGTTTAAATCTTTCATACATAAGCTAAGTAAATAGTCACCATGAATAAACTCACTGATCACAAAGCGATGTCATAAGCTCAGTTGGTGAAGCCCATATTGGAAGATCGATTAAGAACCGATTTAACTGTTCCTCTTCTGCATTGCACATTGCTTCTGCTATGTCACAGAGATTCGAAACTTCTTTGATCATGGCTTCCTGGGCTTCTGCCTGGATGGTGAAAATACTCTGAGAATTAGATGTTGTTTATGGAAATAAAATATATCTACCACTATAAAACAATATTTCTATCACAATCATGTGAAAATGAAATATGAAATGCTAGACACCTTCTTCCAATCAACACAAACTGTAAGATCAAAACAACTTGAAGCTTAAATTTTTATTGAAGTAATTGGGATTCTAAGAACCATTTAGACATAAAACCCACTTGTGTTCTGTCTATCATCAGCGACCTATAACAAAAATAAAAAATACTGAAACTTTTTTATCATTTTCATCTTAGGTAGAGATCAAAAGTTCATTTGGGCAATTAGGGTTCTGATGAGTAAGAACTGAACAGATAAAAAGTTAAAAATTTCAGCAGCTATATGTGGGTGGTTACGTACACACGAAAATTCAATATAATGCAAATTTTACAAAGATAAGTAAAATCTCAGCTTAATTGAACCCCTAATTCTCGCATTAACCAGAGTTCATTAGACTTTTCAAAGTATCCTCGATACTCTAGAGATTCAAAACTAATATCCCAAATTGCAATTTCATTCATTTTCGACTTTTTTTCAACCCTACAGCAAGTAAGAAAACATCCATTTACCTGCAAGAGAAGGTCGTCCACCAGAACGGACTCTTTGCTCTGAACCTCTGGCAGAGGCGAAGAGCCCGAAGGCATCGTTTGTTGTCGTTGTTGGAGCTGACGAGTGCTCTCCTCCATTGCACGCAAGGTATTCGATAAATGCTCCCACTGGTCGATTTCCCTCTGGTATTGCTCCTTGAGCTTCAAAAGCGTATTCTTCTTCCGCTCTCTCCGCTGACTCTCATCTGCTTCGGGATCCCAGATGGGAGACGAGGCTGACTCCGTTACTGGGTCGAGCCGGCACCTCTTTCTGCGTTTGTAGACGAAGCCATCGTCGTTGCAAAGCTCCCACTCGTCGTCTTCCAAATCTGCTGCTGTTGCTGTTGTTGTTGACTCCATTGCCCACGAGCGGGAAAACAAGGATCAAAAAGGGAATCCCTCAAAATTTATAGGAAAAAATAATAATTCTGGATTTCAAATTTTCCACAACAGAGTGCGAGAGAGTGAGAGAGCGCGTGAGCGTTTCCTGAGAGAGACTGAGCTCTCTCTCTCTCTCTCTCTCTCTCTTTTTCTTCTAACATGCAATTAATAGCTATAAACCTCTATTTTCTTAGAGAAAAAAAATAAAGAACAAAAGAAAAAAAAAAGAAAAAAAAAAAAAAAAGAAATTCATTTGTGTTGTTTTTAGTTTTTTGGGATTTTGGAACTAAAGTGTAAATTCAACTTTTAAATTAATTACTTTTTTGTAAATTAAAAAGAAAGATTTTAGCATTACGATTTAAAATTTAGATTTGAGTGGTTATTATGGATTATCCCAATAAAATAAAAAATATTATTGTATTTGTGCTTTTCATTTTATTTAAGAAAATGATGAAAACAAATATTTCAATATAAATTGTCCAAAAATATGTTTTAAAATCTTAAAAATATAAATTTAGAAAATGATCTGAAACAAGCAGAAAAAAAAAAAAAGGAATAAGATTTTGCAATTGCCATCATCAACTAGAGCATTCCTTTAATCCAACAAAATTCTATATTGTTGAAACTTGACACTTTAAAAACATTTAGATAAGATGACACACTCTCTTCCTTTGTAGTCTTTAAAAGATTTTTACCAAAAATAAAATAAAATATTGAACATGTACAAACTACAAAATAGAAACTAACTATAGAGGCCTTGAAGGCCCAGACACAAACAGAATAGCGAATTGGTTCAATCTGCTTCTATCCCACATTCCCTTTCGGCTTTGAAGCTGCTGGGAAACAAAGAAAAACCATGCTTAAACCCAGACGCCGAACAACGACATAGCCATTACTCTCAATGGCAAAATTATTACTTCGACCAAAAGTCATGGCCTTTTCAAGAACATTTCCTCTCCTTCTACTACCATCCCCAAAGCTCAAACCTTTCAGCGAAACCAATCTCTCTCTCTCATCCTCTGCGCTATCCTTTTCCACTAAATCTACCCGATACCCACTTCAATACGAGATGATCATCAACCGCCCAACTCAGTCCTCACTCGCCCGACCTGCCCGACTCAGCAAGCCCAACTCAGATAACTCACCCGATGCAGAACCATCGGAGAGACCCATTTCAGAATTGGGATTTGAGGACTGGCTAGATCAGAAGCTGATGTCAGAGAGGGAAACTGAGCGACCCAGTTCGGAAAACTTGGAGATGGACAAGTCTAAGAGAAAGTATTATAGCAAAAGGAGGAAAAGGATGTATGGGACTGATTCAGATGAAGAGGAGCGGCGAAAAGATGAGGGCTTTGTGGAGTTGAAGCCTGAGGTGGTGGATTTTCCTACATTGCATAAGAGAGAGGAAGAGTTGTATTTCTACGACACTTTTTCCTATCCTTGGGAGAAGGATAAGCATTATAGGATGGTGTATCAGTTGGAAAAGAAGTACTTTCCTGATCAGTGTCTCGACAAGGCGTTTCTTGAACCCGGAGAAGCTAATGCCAATGAGAATAATGCGAAAGGGAAGGTGAACAAGACGAAGAAGAAGAAGGTGGGGGATAAGAAAGACGAGGATGGTGATGAAGCTGACAACAAGGGACTTGTTTTCTTTGAACAAGAGAGAGAAGGAAAGAGTAAGAGAGACTCTGTAAAGGATGTCACGGAGAAGAAAGTGAATGAATTTTTCAAGAGTTTGAAGAAAGTTCCCAATAAGGGTGCCGAGATTAGTAGTGGAGAACCATACCTCGTGACTAGGAGTGGTGAACTTCCTCCAACATGGGACACTCCAAATGGGACAGTGGTTTTGGTGAACAAGCCAAAGGGTAAGACCATAACTTCCCTAATTTTGTTATAAAATATGATATATGATTCCTGATGTTTAATTTGTATGTATTAGGTTGAACATTCTATGTTTTTGACACATAATGAAAAATGCATTTGGTCATAATTCAATACCGAAGCTAAAGGCATTAGTTTTATAAAGGACTGCACTTAGCTTTTAGGCAGGAAATGCCTTGTGATATCTATTTTATAAAGCACTTTGGAATCCATTCTTTAGTTATTCAGTTGAAAATCGGAATTTCCAGTTCTCTAAATTTTACTTCTCTTCATATGCCTGTTCTTCACATTTCTCGGAAAAGAATCAATTAAATTGCACCATGAATAGTAGTTGCATTTATGGAATGGTGATGGAATTTTATTGCAACACAGGATGGACTTCATTTACTGTTTGTGGAAAACTACGTCGCATAGTCAAAGTGAAAAAGGTTCTTTTTAGCTGTTGCATCTGCTTGTAGGTTTTACCTTCAATGGAAGTATTCCTCTTTAACTAAGTTTCTGTTGGTTACAGGTAGGGCATGCAGGAACTCTTGATCCCATGGCAACTGGTTTATTAATTGTATGTGTTGGTAAAGCAACTAAGTTAGTAGAAAGGTATGTTTTGAATATTAGTTCAAATCTACTTAGCCATGTGGGGATTCAAAAACAAGCTTAGCAAGTTCTATCTATTCAAGATGCTGAATTAGAATCTTTGTTTAATTACTTTAAGTTTTGTTCTCTTTAAGCTTTTAATAACTGTGATTGCAGATATCAAGGTATGGTTAAGGGATATAGTGGAATTTTCCGTTTAGGGGAGGCAACCTCTACTTGGGATGCTGATTCCCCGGTGTGTACCTTTTCTGAATGATAACTACTATTTCTTATTCTCCAGTTATACAAGGCCAGTATTTGGTATAGTTTATCTCTAATTCTACAAATTTCAGAGTAGAGAAAATGCAATTTCTTTCCATTGGGGACTGCAATCAGTTGTTTTTTTATTCAAAATTTAGGGCATTTAATTTATGCATTATTCTCTTATGTAGGTAATTCAGCGTGAACCTTGGGAACATATTAAAGATGAGGACATAAAGAAAGCAGCCACATCCTTTTGTGGAGAGATTTGGCAAGTACCTCCAATGTTTTCTGCCATTAAAGTAAGAATTGTGCCCTATTTAGTCATATCTCTGTGCAGAAGTAGTAGTAGATATGTAGCTGTGCTAACTATGCTTTTATTTTGCTGTCTGCACCATTCACCACTCTGTGGCAGGTTGGTGGCGAAAAGATGTATGATAAAGCAAGAAGAGGAGAAAGCATTGAGCTTGCACCAAGGCAGATTTCAATCTTCCAGTTTGACATCGAGCGTAGTTTAGATGACAGGTAGGTGATGCTTTTTGTATATTCATGCTCATCTAATGGCTTCATGTACAACTCGCTTGATGTATGACTTGTGGGTTAATCCTGCTTGGACAAAAACCAAAGTAATTTTGGGTTTGAGAATTCAAGGTTAAGAGGTCAAGCTCACTGAGTTAGAAATATATTTAGGCTATTTATGTTCTAAAGGATTAATGTTCTCAAGTGTATGTTTTATGTTTTGCCTGTTTACAGACAAAATTTAATTTTCCGGGTTCTATGCTCCAAAGGAACCTACATTAGGTCTCTCTGTGCAGATTTGGGGAAGGCTCTTGGCAGGTATTGACTGTAACGAAGATGGAATGTTAAAAGTGTAGAAATGGAAGTTCTGTATTATCTTTTTATGTATTTGAAATTTATCTTGTTTACTTGCAGCTGTGCTCATTTAACTGCTCTTCGACGAGATTCAATTGGTATGGCCCGTCATTCTTGGCTTTAAAGTCAGATCGAATGCTTTATTTAGTAATTAATTTTCTTTTTTTCAAGTGGTTTGTATAATTTCACCTTTTGATTTTGATTAATACGAAACATGTGCTACCATTGAAGATTCAGTTTAAGAGTTAATTCATTGTGTTAAAATTTTGGTATCTGCTTTTCTACTTTTGTAGGGGAATATTCAGCAGATGATGCATGGGACTTCAAAGAGCTAGAAGAGGCAATTACCAAAATTTATTTATAGTTTTGCTGAAGTAAAAATGTCTGATTTTGACCCACAGCAAAAAAATAAAATAAAATGAGATTAGTGTTATTTGAATATCACCTTTCATTTTTTTTCTTTCAAGAAATTATTTTTTGTACTCAATTCTCTATAAAGTTATGTATAAATTCACTTGGAAATAATACTGTCCTAGTCCCAATTTAATTTTTTTTTTAAAAACGAGTGTTAAAGACTGGTTTTAATTGAGTCTAGTGCTTGTTGATCTGATACTGAATCGGGATTTTAGAGTGTAAAAGCGTTTTAAAATGACCATGGCAACTCTAATACGTACCCATTTCAAAATATATATGACAATGAGATTTTCTACAACTAATTTGCAGCTAATTAAAACATGGGGAAGTATCCTTAGCATGAGTCCGCATTTTCTTTGTTTTGGCTTCTTTTCTGTCTTGGACAAGCACATGAAATCTTCTGATCAAAATATCAGAAATAGAGAACTATGCTACAATGCCGGAAAATTTAGGGAACTTTCTTTCAATTAAAACGGAGTGGTAATTTTTCAAGTTCTCTGTTTCTATTCATTTTCATCCCCTTGACTAACGAGCTGTTGAATTTGGGGGGTCAATTCCTATCGCCTTATAGTAGGCTGTCTCTGCTCTAGCCATTCTTTCTTGAAACATTTTCCATTCTCTTCTGCACCTCTCCCTCACCTGAAACAAAATGAATTTACAACCTTTAGCACTCATTCTTTTCTTTTTTCTACTTTTATCGATGTATATCTATGAAGACCACACAAATCCTGTATCAATGCTGGATAAGACCAGATATATAAGGAAGAAAATTAGAAGAAGAACACCAAACTAAGCTTGAAGAAATTAGCAACCAAAAGAACAAGACCAGTATTATGGGAAAACCAGTCCAACAACAAAGACACAGGCAGAGAGATGGAGAAAATTTGGAACACAGAGAAGTCATTACATACCCCTTCCCATGGTGCCTTCCCATTGTCTGTGTTCCCCTGTGGAAGAATGAAAAAGGTCATCAGAATTTATTCCACATATATTTAATAAAACTAACAGGTTATAAGCTAGGATTTACCTGGTTCCCAAGCGAAGGAACACTTTGATGAACAATCCACTGTGCATCTACAACTCCTATTTTCTCATGCGCAGGCTGATACCAAGGTACAAATATTAGAAAAGGATTCTTCTGGTCACGATCACAAACAAAGAGAAGTAAATTTTGTTAAGGCAGAAAGGGGAAAAAAAAAATCTTCACCAACCTCCACACATTTTCTAAGAGCAAAATCCAGACCCCATCCATGAACCAGGTCATTCTGCAGTAGTAAGGCAACAACTTAAAACTAGCTAGAGACTAAAGAAGGCAAAATAGCTTGATCAGATATGAAAATTATGTACCTGAATCATATACCAAACACAACGCCATGCATCTCGAGAAAACACAGTTGCCATAATCTCAACAAATCTGTACATTTTATGTTTGGACATGGTAAGCTATTCCAAAAGCCTCATAATGCAGGGGAAAAAGCAATAATTAATATTAAAGTAGAATTTAGTATGGTACATACGCTGCACATGGTGGTAAATGTGGATCAGTACACCAACCAGGCTTCTCCTCAGTGTCCCTGTAGGAAGGGACAAAGAAATAACACTTGGTCAAGCCACAAGTGGGGTCATCACTCATCAGTTGAACATTGTGAAGCCATGATTAATTGAAAGTATTTTCACGAGAAGAATCTAAGACATTTTAGAGCTTCTGCCACTTACTTGTGAACTTCGCTGTTACCTCTCCGCTTTGTCATCTGCCATGTTAACCCTTTATTTGGTTCTAAACCAGGCTGTGAAATCTCCAAACCATGCTTTCTGACCAGTTTTATGTATCTGCAATAACAAAATTTATAACCTCTACGATGACTCCAACATAATTTCCAATCACAGCAACATAGTTGTAGTCAACACTCACTCCTCTGCATTAAAGTGCTCCACTCCAAGATCCTCATCCCAAATAAAGATGTAGTCATAGGCTGCCACGACGTCAGGATGTAAAAAACGTTTGGCATACCACCTTGACCAATATTTACAAAGCTTAGGTGAGTATATAACTTATATAGACCTTAGCAAAAGTCAACTGCAACTTGGTAGACTGAACTTAAATTATGATAGAGCTAATTGCTAACCATTTTGTTTGCTTCTCAACGCTCACATGGATAGCCTGCTTCGACCACTCAAACTCATCCCATTCACTTGTTCGACCATCATAGTGAAACAGGACAATGGTAAAGTTCTCTGAAAACTGTAAATACAAATTCAGCAAGAGAAGGAGAGAGAAGAATAATTCACAATCACTGTGAGACAGAGGTCCAACCTTTTTAACTGCAGCATCAATATTTTTTTTCTGATCATAACCAACAGTAAAAGTTACAAGATACCGTGGTCTGATGATAAAGTCCTGAACGTGCCACAACCACAACGAAAGACTTACATAAAAGAGCAAAGTTAAAATCTCAAAATCAGGTAAGATGGGCTCAAATGCATGATCAAGATAGCATGTCTTAGGAGGAGGGAGTAACATCAATGTCAGGAAAGCAATAATCATGCCATTCCTCAAAACATGTTTCTGAAAAACACAGCAATAAGTTATTTCTTCTATTGCAACCCAGTTCATTAGCTTCTGTTTAATCTGGTTCCCTTTTCCGGACAGTGAAATCACATTTTATTATTTCAAAGCCTTCCTCTTTCTTCTATAAGTCTAAGAAAAACAGAGTTGTATTGTGTTGATATTATTTAATTTCAAGATATGTTTTTAAGGCTGTTTTAACAAGTTAGGCATTCTAGTTTAGTGTTCCTTAATATTAACAATGCTGTACTCTCAAGCATAAAGAATAGAATATGCTTCTAGTTTCTATTTCCTTTTATTTTTCCTCTTTGCAGACACTTGAGAGAGCTTTTTCATCCTCCCTTAAACCAAGGTAAGACTTGATTGAAGCCATTCACTTTGTGAGATTAAGGTCATTTCATTTGAAGTTGTGGTAGAAGATTCACACCTCATCAGGCAGACCCCACAAACGGCGGAGGTAGAAATCTGATTCAGATGCAACTATGCCAGGTGGTAGTCTTTCAGCACCCAGAGGATTTGTTGGAACCCAAATCTGTATCAGAATTTAAAGGGTTAGTAGTTTTTAAGTATATAAGAGCAGAATAGATACTTGCTGTCAATTTTCAGTGAAAAAACATCGCACAGATGATGGTAATTATCACCCCTCTACTTACTATTTCCAATGCAAAATTGAAAAATAAGCATCACATGCTAAAATATAATATGTCTGTAGTGGAACACTTATATAACTCTTCAACTCTACCAATTTTCTTGGGACACGTTGAGAAAAGTTTTATCTGTTTGTCTTTATATAGATACTATAATACACCCATAAGGTAAGTAATTTCTACTTATTAAAATTACAAGTACAAAGTAATCCAAATTTTCTCAAAGGAGGCTGAAACATATAGTATATTGCATATTCTAATTGGCATACCTTTGTTTCATTAAGTGTGTAAGATCCTGTGGAACTGCTTCTACGACCCTTCAAAGAGGACAAAGCATTTAAGAGAGAATGGGTTGAAAGGCCAGAGTACTTGTCCTCGATATAAGTAAGATCAATTGAAGGAAAGAGGCTGGATGGGAGGTTCAGCTACCAAATTTAATATGTACACAAATTAAAACTCTGATTACTCCAAAATTTAATGTTATCGAAACCAAATGAACGAAAGACAGAACCATATGAAGAAAGACTATGCACCTTGGTTAATGAGACTGTTGGAAATGACACTCCTAAAAAGAACCCAAATATAACTCCAACAAAGGTTGTTACTATAACCCTCATTGCCTCATTTGGTTTCCTTATGCTTCCACTACAGACCAAAACAAACTCGGATTCTCAGACTTAAGCAAAAACGACAAGAACAAACTTTCCCCTAGTAAAATAATAGTTTCAAAAACAGAATTTCCATACCCGCGTAAGGGATTTCCCATATTAATCAATGCCATTCGACTCAACGATCACAAATATATAGCTTGGATTCCTACAAGTAATATTTGCTTCATGTGCGCATCAAATTTGTAGCTTTCAATTTGACCTCATGCTGAAAAAACAATAGATTTACTCGTTTTAAAACCATGCTCCATAAATGAAATCCACACCCACATAATTTTTTTTTAAAAAAAAAACCTCTACTAAACTCAACAAATCCACATTGCAGCAGAAACAGCTCAAACCAAGCTCAACCTAGAGTTCTACTCAAGCTGCCATTGACATGGCTCCGAGCTCATGTCAGCTCGAGTCTATCTCAGCTACTGTTGCTTGAGCAAAGTTTGAATTTTTCGCTTTTCAAATGAATCAAACCAAGCCTAAGCAGCGTAATATTCAACCAAACTCCGTCCACATGAAGCCGATTAAAATTAGCTTTTTCCCAAGGAAAATAATATAAAATCGTAGAATTAAATCAGCGAAAAAAGTGCTTAGCAAACAGACATACACATAAACATACGTCCGTAAATCGCGACGAGTAAGAACCAAGCGACGGTGGGACTGAGTAGAAACCGGGATGAGAAACAGAGAAGAGCGAAAAGTAAAGTAAGTGGGAAATATATTGGGAATTGATTTGAAATTCCCAAACGAACATAAATTGGGAATATATTTAATTAATGAATTAATTAATTAATAAATATTCCCATGGGAGTTTCTTACGTATAACGCTGAGACTTTTAAAGCCGTATTGAAATTGTTGGGTGTGTCGTCGCCGTTATGATTTCTGGGAAATCTGTGGGTCCAACGCCGGAGTGTTGGACCCACATCAAGTGCCAAGATCTCACCGTCTGCTTTAGACGGAGAAATTTAACAAATGATGGTGCTTTGGATTGTGATTGATGATTCGAAAGAAGGGTTGTGTTTGGCTGCTTAATTAGCTTTTTTCTTTTTTCTTTTTTCTTTTTTTGGGTTTGATTATTAGATTAATTGCCAAGTTAAGCTGGCCAATCACGTTGTTTGCTTGTTAGTTATAGTTGGAGGAGAATAATACCACGCTTTTAACTCACATGTTCCCTACTTTGACTAATCATGGCGTTCAATATAATGGAACCAGTTGCATTAACTTGTATTGAACTGAATTATTTAATATATAATTAAATTTGGTTGAATTAAATTTGAAATGATTAAATTAATATATCGAATGGGTCTTGAAAGATTTTATTATCCAAAATTAATGAAAATTAAAACAAAAATATCAAATGATTTTATTAGTAAACTATATCGTATAAACTGCAATTTTTTTT